>MU122117.1:237950-259833 GCA_014904905.1 Wilcoxina mikolae CBS 423.85
ATCACTCCGTACGACTTCCGTATTGCGAGTATCTTTATTCAAACCTACGACATTGAATACGAATATTTTCACTGGTTCTATACCCGTGAACTTCCATCTGAATATCACAATCTTCCCGTGGAAGATTACGAAGTCCATTCTGACTACGACGACTCCGAAGACTATCTTAAAGATCAATACGACTTCTAAGGAGTAGGCGGCCATACTTTAGTGATAAGTATCCCCGTAACATACCCTTCTACCCTCGATGATTCTAGAGGTCTTTATACCTCTATCCTCTTGCTCTAACAATTACTTCTATCTATGCTTTTCTCATGAGCTCCTCTACCTAACCTGCCATTTGCTCCAATGCCCTTCCTGCCCTTCAGTACTCTTTCGGACCTTCCGCTTATTTCCACTCAGATCTCTAACTCAGACGAATAGAATCCCTACCGACATCAGTCCTTCGAACTTTGGTCGTCCGGACCTATTGAATACTTTCGATCTCTTTGCTTCCAGACGAATGGTATCCTTTCGATCGTGAGAGACATAGAGGCTTCGTTTGCTATACTGCAAATGCAGGTACTTTCGTATCTACAGCCTCTCAGCTCACTGCGCACTATCGATAGCATGAGCTGGCAGGGCATCGTCCCAATAACCACATCTAACTTCTTATCAGTAGTGTGGTTGACTGCATAACAGCTCATCTGATTTCGTTAGGTGCAAGTGATATTCTGTGTAGTTTCAATGACGTCCAGGGATGGCGCTTGTACTATCCCGTTGCGGCTATCATCGAGTGATCGTAGGTGACCCCGCTCCGATGGTCTTTGGTGATGTACAGCTTGTCAGGTGTAACAGACACTCCCATCCTCTTCGTACGCTCCTCAAGCCGAAACCGTGTTCTTCGATAGATTCCTTTGAGAAGCCTTCGAAGAGCGAAGAGAAGGAAGTCACTGGGAATCTCTCCCTCGACACACCCTTCAAATCGCCACAATGGTCTCCGACATCACCTGGAAGGCCCCCGGTATATTTGCATCCTTGCTTTGGATTTGCAGAGCTAGAAGTCAACCTGATGTTCAGTCGACCTCAGGATTCCTAGTCTTGAACCAAGGTATTTCAGAACCAGATTGTATGCCATAGGCATGACCAGCACCTCCGATTCAACAACCAGAGCCAAGTGCTCAAATACAGAACCGAGATGCTTAACTTTTGACTCTCCTTCCCAGTCATGATAACCTACCTATCAATACCCCGGGTAGAGATGAATAGCAATTCGTGTGATAGCTCGAGTCACCTAAGCAGTCTCAGGGCCATTAAGATACTTGTCATCTGGTAATCAGTAAGAGCCCAGATATACTGCATCACATTGTGTCAATTTCGTATAAGCACCTTGTGAATGATGTGAGACGAATCCAACTTCTCTGTACCACATAAGTATTCACTCCAAACGAGAGCCGTGAGGGGTTCAAGGATAACTCTCGATATGAGAGTGGTTCGATGGGGTTGGATCTCATTTATCATCGCCAACAACAATCTTATTCCCAATATCTCCAGTCCAAACTGTTCATTATCCAGCCTCTCCTGCTGGACTAGGTATTGGGAGAAGTATGCAAGTGTTTTGACTGTTGAGTATCGAATGCCTCTTGATGCTTTACTTGATGATGTCCATTTTCGTTTCCCCCGGGCTTTGGAGTTTTCTCAGGGGACTTGTACTTTTGTACTTTGAGTAGTATTGTGTCATATGCTCTTTGCTGCCGCATTGTGTACATTGCCCATTTGACTTTCTGCTGTTGTAGACCTCCCTTGGGACCCACAGAGCTGTGGTCAATTTGGCACGAAGGCCCCTGGACTTGTCTTTGGTTGATCTCTCTGTCGTTATTTCTGAGATAGATGGCTACTAGCTTCGTTTCCCACCTTTTTGGGATGATTTTGGCTCCTTTTGCTGATGGCTGCCTGGTATTTTAACATTGTGTATGGCCTTTCAAGCTGCAGCCTTGCTGAACATTTTCTCGATTTTCTCGAACCTCCCACAAGCAGGAGTCATCAACTCGATCTTATTTTTCAGTACGTATCGGAGACCTGCCCTGATCATGTAGTAGAGTATCTGCTCGCTCTTTGGTATAGTTCATCCGGCCTATCTCCAATTAGCTTTCACACGGTTTGCATATACTCTAACTGGTTCATTAGGCAATTGGATGTATTCATCTATTACTTTCATTACCGCTCTCCTGCAGTGATACTTGTCTCTATATATCCAGACGATCTGTTGTGTGAATAGGTTAATATCCTCCAAGCGGGTGTTGAAGTCTGCAATCAGAATGCTGGCCGGTTCGGAAGGTTCCGTCATCACTGTCTGATGCTGTATCGGATCCCAGTAGTTACTCCAGCACTGGAAGAGAGAAATTACATATTTGACTTGATCGCTTCTGCCAATTGGAGACAAGTGTTTGTGTGAGTCGAAATTGGAGCATAACATATCGATAAACATGTTTAACTTCTTGACTCACCCAAAATGTCGTACAGGGTTGACCCTGGCAAACATTATAGGTTTCACACGTATCATATCTTTGTATTCGGCCTGTTCAGCTACCCATTTCTCTAGTTCAAAACTCAATCCTTCTCGCTTGACCTTTAACCATACCACCTGCTGTTCAAACATCATTATTAGCATCTTGTTTTGGGCAAATATGTTGCGAGGATACTCTTCGGTGAACATGGAACTGAAGCTGTTATTGCAATCATCGTCATGACCTTTATTTTAGTCATCGACCTCCTCTTTATCTTCGACTTCATGTTTGTCATTGACTTCATCTTCATCTTTGACTTCACCTTCATCGTCCACGTCATTGTCATCGATATTGACCTCTAATAAAACCTTTGGAGTGAATCTGGACCTGGTGATTCGATGTCTTTGGTTCTCAGATGTGGAAATTAGCACCTGCAAGATGTTCTGGCTGATACGATTGTCAGTGACTCATAATTGAGTTCTAGATGACCTCTTTGGAGGTATTGAGACTGCAACTGAATGAAATTAACAAATGATCTGTTTTGGGAATGTATCATAACGTATCGAAAAAGTAAAGAAATGTAATGGCAGTACCAGATGCAGTTGGCTCCCAAGCGCACTTGGCCTTCTCAAGTGCACTTGGCTGCCGAGGCCGGGTAACCGCTCTTCATATATAATCACCTCACGAAGTGCTTTTTGCATCCTAGCGATTATCTTACCTACACACCACATCATTAATATATATTACTTATTCTCGTTTGCAATCGTATCTAAATGTATCCACCCACACGAGGACGTATGTCCTTACACTATAATCGCTTTTCAGGCTCCAGATACGTTTCGCTCTTGAAATTTCATGATTTCCTTACTTTTTTGATGTATCAGACGTACACCGAGAATTATCGCTAGATTGTCGATACAAGATAAGTAATCATCCTATTGAGTTGATTGACGGTAGTAGGGACGATTCCGAGATGAATTAGAGTTCAATCGGTTCCTAGGAGACGTGTCACCATCATGACAGGTACTACTGAGAACTCGAAATGTCTCCATTCACAACCTACATCGAGTATCACCACAAGATCAATGGATCAGGATCAGTATTCCTATATCGAGTCAATTGACTGCTGCAGAGACCATTCCGATGCGATTCGGAAATCAATTGATTCTAAAAGTCGCATCACCGACTGCGATCGTTATACGTTCACACACATACTCACATGACCTATAAGTGTCGAAGCTTGATAGGTACACCTAAATTAAGTTAATTGACGATGGCAGTGACAGATCAGAGATGATTCAGAGATCGATTGACCCGAGAAACATATCACGGGCCCTTATGGCCACTGCTGAGAAGACTTCGAAACGCGTTTAACGAGAACAAATTGCATATGAACGGTTGATCGAGACGAATGGAACTTTCAACAATGTCAGTCTCACATATCGATCAATTGGTTCTTTGTTACCTCTTTTCCAACGCATTACAGCTCGGAACTCATAGAGATTAACATCGCTAGGATGATGATTCGAGATAAGTAATTCCATCTATTGGGGTTGATTGACATGAGCAGAGTCATTTCCGAGACGATTCGGAGGTCAATCAACTCTGATACACTGGTCATTTACTCCGAACGCGTCTGTTCATTGATGATCGAGTCTGGCGAGAAGTCACCGACGATAAATACGTTCGATCAAGCGCACTTGACGATTACCTTCTCTGATCTGAGTGGAAGCTCTGAACCGCACTTTACGATTACCATCCTCGGAATTGAGCGGAAGCTCCGAAGCGCACCTACGACGGGTTAGCACCCACGAAGCTCACATTTGGAGAGTCAGCATTGCACAGACGAAGTGCACTAATAGAGAATGATTACACAAGTACGGAAGTGCATTTGAGGAGAATGACTACCGATGGGCAGAGTTCAAGACCCTGATAGTGGGGCTGCAATTGCAGATCATGAAGCAACTCAAAGTGGGAAGTTTAACCCCAAATGTTCTAAAAGTGTTAAGCAGATCCAAGCCATGTGCAATTCTACAAGACGGATGAGCAAAGAAGCATCGTTCACGAACACATCGATCGATACCTGATCGCAACTACAATCACGATTGCCCCTCAGTGAGACTCAATCAAGTTACCGATCATACTTTAAGAAACCGGCGATGCCATATGAGACAACAATGACTACCGACTGCACAATGCCGATTGTTATCGTTAGTGTTGGCAACGAAGCGGATCGGTTCGTCACGGATCGAACCAAGGCGGGGTTCGATCCGGATTCGATCCGAGATTTGGGCGGAGTTCCGAGGTTTGTACAAACCGGTTCGCGAACCATCTATCTTCGAACGACAATAGGTAATCGAGTTCTTGTCCGATCTGCTCGAATTTTAGCGCATCTTGTAGCGGGAGAGGTTAGCTACAAGATGCGCTAAAATTTGAGCCGATCGGACAAGAACTCGCTTACTTATTTTTGTTCGCAGTTGTAGGCCGAAATGGTGGGGTTTGGGGCGAAAGGCTTGGCAAGGATCCGGTTCGCGCGGACCAAATCGGTTCGTCAATTGTACGAACCCCGGGCAGTTCGTTGCCAACACTAGTTATCATGATGGGAGTGATCAAAGTCGGGAGTAAATCCAGTCTCAATCGACAACGCACGATCCTTCGTACATCGGAGTCATCTTATCCAGCGGGATGGACGTCTATTTGGTTGCATACATAGGCGGGATGGACCTCTACTTCGTCTTATTCAGTGGAATGGAGGTCTACTTGATTGCATTCATAGGCGCGATGGACCTCTACTTCGTCTTATCCAGTGGGATAGACCTCTACTTCATCTTATCCAGCGGAATGGACTTCTACTTCGTCTTATCCAGCGGGATAGACGTCTACTTGGCTACCGAGACAACTTCCGGTGGAAAGATCACCAGCGGCGGCTCATGACGCCCAAGCTGTGAAGGTGGCTCAGCATCCAGGACGAACCAGCATTCATCGCAACCTCGAGTCTTGAAGGCAGTGAGATGATGTGTACAAGAGAAAGTAGGAAGGCTACTCTCTCGGTTCGGTATTTTGAAAGCTTGACACCGGTTGACGAATAGGATATCTTAATTGTGCCCATGAAGGCATACGAATTGGTTTTGGGACTCGGATTACGTTGATTCAAGGGCCGAAACCCAGAAATCAACTAGAAGGCCGATCGACTCGTAGCCTTGCGAACCCCTAGTACTCCGCAGGCTACGAATGGAAATCGCGATGGAACCCCATACGTGGATACCAATGGAACTTCATAGGGGCGCGGTGGTTAGCCTCCGGTCATTTGTTTGCTTGGAACAACCACATTCGACGACCTCCTTGAAGGCAACGAGGTCGTCATGGCATTCACCCTACAGTTTGGGGAGTGCACCGGGCTGCTGGGAGCATCATCATGGAGTGGGATCTCAGATGAGAAACTCCGATGCTGGATGGGTGAGCTGGGAGCAGCGGCGGTAGTTGCGGCAGAAGAGTTACCAACATTTCGGGGCTTGAATGACTGCTACCGGCTCGCCGAGTCAAGAAGGGAGTTCACCGGCTACGATGTCTTTGTTCAATTGTGGTCGGCCGTTAGATCCGTGGCTCCTGATTTCCGCGATATTTACCGCTCCATCTTTTGCATTGATCAAATTGGCTAACACGAGTAGAGCAGGAATGACATTGTATAAGATATACTGGCCAATACAGCGGAGATGATAGATGTGCACCGATAGCGCAACCGGATATCACGAACGACAGATGCACTGATTGTGCTGCCGGAGAAATGGCGATCGACAAAATATCGACACCATGTCAACGGGTGACATCCCGCAATGCAGACGTACCGGCGATACATGAATTGGGCCGGAATGGCCGAATGATTGACTTCATAATTCATGCCGAGATGGTCAGATCACTGACTGATGTTGTGCCAGAAGGACTGGTTAATTCAGTAACTGATTCGTACCTGGGTGGCTGGATCAATAACAGATTTGGAGAAAACTTGGCCTGATTGGCTGAATCTTGGATTTTGATTTTGATATGGATATGGACTTTACACATCATGATATGATACATTTCGGATTACGGATATCCGATTTCAGGAAAGGCTTGCGAGGTGCAGGATGAGGGATGACTATCGTGTGGAACGTGACCTTGGATCAACTGTTGTGGAGGCCAGTAATGAAAACTCGATAAGGCTTACAGAATCTCAGGAGAATCCACTGAATACAGGTCGAACGAGTGCAAATTGCACATTCCGAATCAAATGGCTGGAAACAAAGGGCCGAATTGGATGGCTATTAGTCCACCTGAATGGATGGTGATGCCCAAAGTTATGTTCGAGACTCTACTCCTTTTCTTTAAGAAATACTTCCTTTATAAGCGACTCTGCGAGACTTGCAATTGAATGCAGATACAAAAGTACGAAGCCCCAATGGCAATCGAAACAGTCTAATTAGCGAGAAAATCAATGAGAATCGACACTGCATTTAGTCGTCGTCAGAGCACCCACCACAAAAGAGGGGAATGATCATTACGGAAATCGAGAAACCACTACTTCAAATGAATTCCGCACCGCAAGTGCTGAAATAACTCACCATTACCACCGCAACGAACGTATCATGCTGCAGACTTCAAGTGTACTTGGCTCACAAGCGCACTTGGCCTCATAAGTGCACTTGGCTCGCAGGTGTACTGGAAGTCAAAGAGATCTTATCAGCCTACGACTTCACTATCACGTAACCTGGAAGGTGCAACAAACCCTGCCAACAGCCCGATTATCAGATAGGCCACGAGAAGCCTTCGGATGGCTCTTGGTGACCCTGACAGTTGAACCCTACGATGACCTCCTACCGACGATTAAGAAGATCCAGACTACTGACCCATTGGCGGTCGATATCTCGGGTATGCTAGTCTATAACCCAATGGCCACAGCCAAAGCCAAAGCCAAAGCCAAAGTCAAAGCCAATGACAAAAACGAATGGAGCGTCGTCAATGGAGCTCCGACCTACGAGGGGAGGATATATGTCTCTGCGGACAACACTCTCTGCGGTAAAGTGACAAGTCTCTTTCATAACCCTGTGATCGGCCACTTTGAAGCTCTTAAAACTACTGTGTTAGTGTCTAGGGATTTCTATTGGCATACGATGAATGCGTACATAAGAAAGTACGTCAGCGGCTGTGAATCTCCAGAAGCACCACCAAACAAATCAAATGAACAATCGGCTGCAATCCTTAATGGACGTATGAGAAGGCTACCGCGTGGAGCTTCAGAGCCGAAAGCGCAGACGTACCGAATTACATGGTAACTATGACCTTGTACGGAACACTTACAAATTAGATATATCAACGAATATGCCCTGCAATTGGCCTTAACTGAATGAAGCCACGATGATAATCGAAAGACCTCGTTGCAAATAGTGGTGATTAACCGTATCAGGCTAGATTTTAGGTTGCGCACCCTACAGCTAGGCTCGGAAGGGTATGGCATGTGCAAACCCACTACTTTTGTAGATTTGGAAGTCGAAGGCATGGCAATCGGAGAATGGATGCCTTGATGCACCGGAGCAGAAGCATACTTGGTTGTTTTGTGAGTACGACCTTATGGCACACTTACGAGTTAGATACCCCAATCCGAATGAGCACGTACGAATGCATGTCGACATATGATGACTGCAATCGAGGACCGAACGAGGCCGATACAAGTCATCCAACCACCACTGGATCTGAAGCAGAATGGCAAATACTGGAAGCGGAGGCTATCACCGATGAGGTCTACAGTGTGCTTGGATATACGAAAGCACAGAGACATGGAAATCATACGAATTCGAGAAGCTCTCAAGAGCAGCAGCTATGACCAAGATGAATACATCATGCAAATATGCTAGTTGACCACTGCAGAGATATATTACTGGCCATGATGGCCTTACCCTCAGTCGGAAGTCAAGGTCAGCAGATTTCAGTGCTTGGAGATAAAGCCGTGTTTAACCTACACTGCAATGATGACTTGGTCCAGCATATCACATGTCAACTACGGTATATCGATGCCGAATGACGTCTACAAGTCAGCCAATGGCACCACCGATTCAAGCATCACCCAGCCAGTACTACGGGGATCAATTGCTTGGATTCGGAGAAATTGGAAGTCCACTTGGATATTCAGAACCATGAACTTGCAAGCCTGCTGGAGCGGCTTCGATTGGAAGGAGTGGGCTTGGAACAAGACCTGCTGATGGAGGTTGGAGCTATGGAGATCAGAGATATGGAGATCAGAGCTATGGAGGGTTGGATCGAGAGTTATGGAGGATCGGGAGGATTTGGATGGTTCCTTGGTTTTCCTTCTTTCTTCTCTTCTTATGGATTCGGCCCGATCTAAATGGCATCGGCATGGCTTTTACCACCTACCACTGGAGGTAGATTTCCCTGTGTACCGAATCCACCGTGAGGTCGCCGCGATGATACCGATCGGTCACAGGACTTATGCAGACGTACGAAGACGTACGCACTTATCTTCTTTATGTATATATAGGTTGCAGCCCAGGAGGTCTACTGATAAAGAGGGGGATGATGTAATGGCGGTGTCAGGTGCACTTGGCTGCCAAGTATACTTGGCCTTCTCAAGTGCACTTGGCTGTCGAGGCCGGATAACTGCCCTTCATATATAATCACCTCGCGAAGTGCTTTTTGCACACTAGCAATTATCTTACATACACACCACATAATTGATATATATTACTGATTCTCATTTGCAATCATATCTATACGTATCCACCCATACAAGGACGTACGTCCTTACAAGAAATTTCGAAACCCCATGAGCAAAATATATCTGGTGACTGAAAAGTGATTATAGTATAAGGATGTAAGTCATCATATGGGTTGATATAAATAGATACGGTTGCAAATGGGAATAAGTAATAAATATATCAATTGAAGATAAAGTAAGTAAGATAATCACTAGCATGTAAAAAGTACTTTGAAAGATGATTAAATATAAAGGGTATTTACTTGGCTTTGGCAGCCAAGTATACTTATGAGGCCAAGTGTACCTGTGACTCAGATGTACTTATGAAATCAAGTATACTTGCAAGCCAAGTGAACTTATGAGGTCAAGTATACCTGGAACCGCCATTATAATATCTAATGATGATACAATCTATACATAGATTATGAAATTCCACCAACTCTTTCAGTTTCAAATCTTGTAGTTGCCATGGAATCAATATTCATTCATTGGATGTGATAATACCTCAATTCTTCTGTTGTATCAGATATTCTTCTACAATCTATCAATGAATATTGATACTTTGGCAAATCTGAGATTCAGATGTGAAAGAGTATCTAGGACTACATAATCTACATAAAGATTATATTGCAATTCGATAAGCACTCACAGACTTGGTTGGAATCAAAGATGTGTATTTGTTGTTCTATAACTGAAATGAGGCTCTGCTGCACCTACAATCCACCCAAAAACCAACAGTTTATAGGTATGATAATAAGTCCTAGAGCTGGCGGTATCAGTATAGCAAGTAATAATTTAGTTTATAAAAGTGGCCAAATTTATTCAGAGATTTCAGAGAATCAAGTTTTGAATACTGGACAAAAAACAATTTGAAATATCATGAGATATTCATACTCTACCATTCTTTCTAAGAATCCATTGAATGTACTTTTAGTTTCCACATATATCAGTATCTTTTACTGATACCATAGAGTAACTATTTGAACTAATCTGTATTGATTTCAATAGATAGTATTACAATGAATAAGATAGTACTACTAGTATATATATATCTAATAGCTCTGTGACAATGGTTAACTATACAATCACTATCTTTCATTGTCAAGTGCAATAGTACAATCAACATTACAGATATCCTACTTTATATAATTCCAGGTACATATTATCATGGTATACATAGAGGTGAAGATAAAATATATATCACTAGAAAGCATATTGAAGCTTTGCATTATATGGTTATACTTCAGAGTTTTACTTACCCTGTAATACAGCTTGATTTGCTTCTTGTTAGAAAAGGCTTTCATCCCTGTACTCAATTCTAATAAGAAGCAAAATAGACTTTATCTATCCTTCATACCACAGTTAGGAAACTATAGGCTGCCGCCCAGACTCTTCGCTGGTGAGGAATTTTTGACGCCGAGGATCGAGCCTCAAAAGTCATGTGACCAGCCAAGCAATGAATCCGGTGCGAGACAACTATCAATCGTTCCATCACGTCTTATATACCACGACTACGCTCACCGCCTTTTGTGGTACTGTATGGCCCAACATGGCCCAACATGCCTCCCTTAACCGCCTTTTAACTTTGTCGAAATTCTCGAACTGTCGCTGACATTTCTAATCGGTGCTAGTGTTATTTGCCTTACCATATCACCTAATACGCGTGCGTTTTGGCTATGTTCCGACGCATTACGAAGAGATCGCAATTGCACTTTTCCTCGCACAAGGTCCCCATACAGTTTGAAAAGGCTGTTTACTCACAGTCGAATTCCCATCCTTCTGCAATCAGGAATATCGACGCGCGCCTGAATTTTGAAGGTACACAATTGAACGCCGCTTGTGGCAACAAGTTCAAATGTCTGTCCTCAGCCATAGCACAAAGTTCTGTTCCGGTTTTATTTCAGAGTGTGGTGATGATGTGCCTAATATTTGGTGGTTGTTGTACGAATGTAAGAATTATGTTCGTACACTCTTGTTCTAGGTGGTAGGATTCACGGTGGATGTCAATAGTAAAACACTGTTGCTAATCTGTGAGGTATGGTAACAGGTGTTTGCACTTGAGGCCCTGGTGAAGTGAGTTTTCTCGATTCCACACACTAATGTTTATAACTGTTTGAAGTTGACACCTGGAAGTGCTGAACCACAGAGTGGCCATCTGATTACTTTTGCGCAGTTCATTTTGGTTGCATCTGAAGGGCTTTTCTACCACTTTGACTTCAAATCTCCAACATTCCTGAAACCCAACCAGATACCGATTCAAAGGTGGTTGGTTCAAATCATCCTGTTCTTCACCGTTTCTGTGCTCAATAACTTCGCCTTTGCATTCAACATTTCGGTACCTGTGCACACCATTCTTCGGAGTGGCGGAAGCATGACTACATTGGTAATCGGTTATATATGGGGCAAGAAATACAGCAGCCTTCAATTCTTGTCCGTCCTCCTTTTGACTGTTGGATGTGTTTTGTCTGCCCTGGCAGATTACAACGGAACGGTAATGCAAATCCTCCAGTCTGATATACTGAATCGTGGGTGCTGACTGCATTCACTGTAGAGTGAAACAGAGAGATCTCTAGCGTATTTTGTATCTGGTTTAGCAGTGCTTTTTGTTGCACAGGTCCTTTCCGCGTTCATGGGTCTCTATATTGAAGCTACATATGCCATGTATGGCAATAATTATCGTGAAGGCTTGTTCTATACAGTAGGTGGTGTGCCTGGAGGTTACGATCATAACAGTCTGACATCGAGTAGCATGCGCTTTCGGTTCCACTTTTCATGTTCTTCTCTCGATCTATTCAATCGCAATTTCTTCGTCTCTTTGATTCCAAACCTCTACAACCGCAAGTGTTTCTTCCATCAGCAATTAACAACATCATAACACGGATTCCGCAGCAACTTCTGTTCCTGATATTGAATTCGTTTACACAATACATCTGCATTCGGGGCGTGAATAGGTTGGGATCCATTTCATCTGCATTGACCGTAACGGTGGTGCTAAATATTCGCAAATTGGTGTCTCTATTACTGAGCATTTGGTTGTTTGGGAACCGACTGAGTCCGGGTGTACTTTTTGGTGCCGCAGTTGTTTTTGGGGGTGGTTTCCTCTATGCCGTTGAAAGTCAGCGCCAATATTTATGCACAGAAAAAGCCAGTAAGAAATAGCACCTATCGCTCGATAGTGATACGTAGTACTTCGGCTTCCTATATGCATAGTATATATATAATTACCCCATTGTGCAGGAACATGTATTAAAATCCGTATCACATTACAAGCATCGGAGGCGGCTTCGCCCCCTTCAGAAATGTTTTGCGTTGGAAAACATTCATTACTAATACTTACGCAGAACACAATGAATCTTACTCCTCTATTTTTCAAGTTTCCAGCGAAGCCTAAACCCTAACCCTGGGCAGAGTCATGCCAAGAGTCATTATAAGTGCCCACGCTAGCCATTACAAGTCATGTAACATAAGGGTTAGCGTTTGTGGCTTTACTGGGAACTTGAAAAATAGATGAGTATAGATCAATATAATATGAGCTTTGTTTGTACTCAGTTAGCATATCTGAAATGTTTCTTAAATTTTGTATTGCTTGACATCTACACCAATTAATATTTTTTTGTTTCATATATAAAGTAGGAGATAGAATAGTAAAGTATTGTTAATCAGATAGATTAGTAGAGAGTGAAGAAGGAAAAAGAGTGGAAGATAGAAAGCAAAGATAAGAGAAAGAAGGGCAGTCAATAATATTAAGAATTTATGGTTACTTTTGTTCAAGACTTTAGAGTTACTTCAATAATTGTATTAAAACATCATTAATTAATTTCTTTTGCTTACAACTTTATAATCAATTTGGAACTTAACTTAATAATTGAATAATTTGTCATTGGTATATATATATCACTTGTACGTTTTGTTGCTTATTAAAAAATTAACCAATCTAAATTCAAATAGCAAATATTATATTATTTCCAGACTATTTTGTTGTTCACAATTAGAGATATCTTTTTAAAATAACATAATAGTAATGTAATTCATTCAAAACTGCCAGTATCAGATTATAATTATCATTTGAATAGTAAATGATTATATATTATGATCTGTATCTGTAGTAAATGTATAAGAAGTAACAACTATTGAAAAAGAAAAATCATATTATACTTCAGATATATATAGATCCAGAATATTTTTGATATTTCTGGTACTATCTTATTGACTTGAGGGTAGTCTTATAGGGTAGCTGAATATAGATGTGTATTCAAATAATATAACAGAATATGCTGAATTTAAGTACGTTCAATATAGTATAAATTTGATTGGATAACTAATTGGTAATTTATAAAAATAATATATATAAACTCTAGTACTAAAAGGTTTTTGGTGTAATTCAATAAAATAATATGCTAGTAAGAATTGCTAATAATATTTTAGTTGTTTTCTTGCAAGATGTTCATATTTGAATTTTAAAATCTCAAGATCAGTGACTTTATTATATACAACAAAATAGCAGTCAAATTCTTTCAAACTTAATGTTTATCAGATTCTAGAATATTCTGTTCCAAGTATGCGATATCATGGTCAACTGATTTATTCTATCTGAAACATTCCAATAAGTTATTCTCTGAGCAGTATTCATCAGATACTGCTAACATATTGCTCAATTGCAAAGAAATCAGATTTGTCAGAGATATTTATATGTTGTTCTACTTATTTATCTACTAACTGTATGAATTGGCAATATATAAATCGTATAATCTATTCTTTGCATGTATGCCTATCAGCTTTCCCTGTAAAGAGAGTCAATTATACTGCTCTTTGATACAGTGTCTTCATAGATCTGAAAGTGAAAACGTTAAGTACTATTTTTCAATCCATATCTTGCCAGTTTGACTATATTTGCTTATCAAGTGGTTTTATCTTACAGTTTATCATCAACAGAAAACTTCTAACCCTGAACTATGATATTGCTCTTTTGATAGTCTTATGGTAAGGTAAAGTAAGCTACTCACAGTATTGACAATGATTAAATGTGAGAGGGTTGAATATCTTCTGTACAATTTCTAACCCTTCTTTCAATCTGATACCTATCAAGTGATACTGAAAACTGACCTAGGATTGGTACTAATACAATTATATCAGATATGTTAGACCATTCTGCATTTACATATACAAGCTATACTTTAAATGTGTTTTACCTTACTTTTATTCAACCTTACTAAATATAAATCTGATGTTCACAATCCTAGTCCCTAAGAAAATATTGTGCTACTTCTATAGCTCAGATAGTAATCTTATAGTATTTACTTAGCAGGTAATAGGGTCTCATTGAAATATGTAAATGGTGATCTCCTAACAGACAGCATAATAATGTATGCTATGAAATACAACTCTACCTACTATACCAATACCTACGAATATAGTATGTTTAACAGATGCAATACTTCAAACAGTCACAATAATGCTCAGTATATATGAGTATTGTAAATTATATTGTACTGTTTTATACAATACAGTCAGTACCTGGTATATATATTTTACATACAATGATCTGAATGGTAGGGATATCTTAAAAATATGATACCATGATTATAGCTATATTACCTTTGTATTCATACTATGGGATATAGTCTCCATATATTCTATTGATAAATTTATAAAATTTGAATTCTGAATGTAATTTTATTTCAATCCTGTAAGCAGTAGTCTGATTGCACATAGTGATCAAAACTATACTATTCATTACCATTTCTTCTCAAATCAGATTGCGATTCAAAATCACATATTGTGTCTCTCTCCGCATCCTCTGCTTTCATATCATCATCAACTTTAACCTTCCCCTGATTTTGATTATTCCTTTCTACTTCAAGATCTAAGTATTACTAAGTATACTTTCTGATACTATGAATATTATCCTCTCCATTATTATTATTATAGTTAACATCTTGAATAGTATCATCTTTGAAGCAATATTCAGTCATTGTTGACAATGAATCATGTTGGTTCAAAAGAATTGACAAACCATATCTGTTGAAAGCAAACTATATTATTTCATAATCAGGACATGCAATCTCTTCTACCTCAATTTCAATTTCAAATAATAATTAGTCAGCAAGTTGTTATCCTATTGGCTCAATATCAAGCTGGTTTGAAAGCGAGACGATGGTGGCTACAATGTGAATTGAATATTGTACCGATCTAACAAGAAGTAGTTTACATATTATTGTTTGTAATTATATAGTTTGTAAACCAGTTTGTTAAAAGTGATTAGCAAATGGAAAATCATGGATTGAACTACTACATAATACCTGATCAGTTCAGTTCGAGTCGAATCTATTAGCTTCATTGTTAATACTACCTTAATATTATTTTCATTATCTGAATATGTATAATGTGATTTTGAAATATGAATGGGATAAAATAGTGGCTTCTGGATTATTGAGTTCTCAATCAGAACATCAATGACTATCATTATAAATGTAATTTCATCAATATCAATTGTAGTATTTCGGGTGGTACTTATGTCATATAATTTTAGGATGAAATCGATCAGGGTAGTATGTATGACATAATTTAACATTTTCCAGTACTGATTAGACAGACTGATTGAGTTATTTATTCGCTGAAGAAATATCTATGCATAATGTTAGTACAAAACAATACTTTGAACATGGTACACTCACTACTAGTATTGACAATGAAGCGGATCGATCTGAGCAGGGTTTGATCCAGTTTCGATCTGAAGTTCAACATGAACTGCAGGATTCGGGTCGAATCTGGAACGGAATCCCACAATTGCGAACGAATATCGGTAAGCCAGTTCTTGTCCCATCGACCTCGTTCATATTACATCTTGTAGCGCTCGAAGTTAGCTACACGATGAACTAACAATTGATCAGATCAGACAAAAACTTGCCTGCATATTTTTGTTCGCAATTGTGGGCTGAATTGGTGGAGTTTGAGGCGAATGGCTTGGAAAGGATTCGCTTTGTTCGAATCAAACCAGTTCGTCAATGATACGAACTTCTGATAGTTCATTGCGAACACTACTCACCACCATAATTATCTCAATTGAAAAAGCACTTTCAATCTCATTCTGCTCTGTTTCATATCTTCTTTCTTCAATATACCGTTTTCTTTTGAAGTATACTGTCATGGCGCATGGGTAACAGTCTGTAATTGCGCTGCCAGGTATACTAGGTCCTCCCAAACATACTTGGCTTTCAGGTGCACTTGGCCCTCGCAAGTGCACTTAGCTGCCAAGGCCGGGTAAGTTTCCTTCTTATATAATCACCTCACGAAGTGCTTTTGGTACGCTAGCGATTATGTTACCTACATACCATACAATTGATACCTTTATTACTTATTCCCATTTCCAACTGTATCTTTGTATATCTAAATATACGAGGGCATACATCCTTACACTATAATCGCTTTTCAGTCACCAGATATGTTTCACTCATGGGACTTCGTGATCTCCTTACTTTTTCGACACATCACGACACGTACACAAAAACAGACGACCAGCCAATTACATTCAATTGCACCCCAATACCTCCAAAGAAGTCAATTAGAAGTCAAGAATGTATCACTGACGATCGTGAAAGTGAGAAAACTATGCAGGCATCGACAGCTTGCAGCTAATGGGCTCCAGTGGAGAGACCATCTGCTCTTCTGGAGGAGATCGATGATAATTTCGATGCCGACAACGAAAATCCGAATTCCGATGACAGTGATCTCAATCCTGAGTGGAACAATATACTTGTCAAAAACGACGATGACTACATCATCAACGTCTTATCAATGATTACCGAAGATGATCACCGTGACATGGCCACCCAAAATCGATTGATACTGAAGCTCCTTTTCAACCAACAAGCCGAAATGCGAGCTGAACGACAGGTCGAGCATGACGCGAGAGCAGCCAAACGAGTCGAATGGGTCTGGGAGAAAGAAGCAGCTCGGGAACGAGAGGCTGCCAAGGAGCGAGCTGCGGAGCAGGTACGCGGTAAGTCTGGAATCATTAAAATGGTCGACCCTGAGTGATACTGCGAGGGCATCCCCGAATTGGATAACTTCATGAGTGTCCTTTATGGGAATTTCTATTCACACCAACACCATTTTCCAAACTGCACACCGGATCATGTCAAGTACGTCTTGAACCTACTCGGCTGTTGGAGCAGCTATAAGGACCCTTCGCAATGGAAAACGAAGATGGAGAACGTAGTCACTTGAGGCCAAAAGTTATGGAATTCGAACCACCCTGCCATGAACGATTTCAACCTCTTCGTTGAGCAACCCCAAAAGATATACAGCGACCCCGACCGCATATTAAATGCAGCCATGTGGACCAACTGAGAGTTCGACCAGAGATTCCATGACCAGGAGGAACCAGTATGGATATGAGACATCTGGCTCCATACCTTGCGGAAGAAGCTGAATGGGACTAAGAACAGAACCCTAAGAGATTATACGAAATTGCCTGGACAGGAATGAAGCCTGGATTACGATCAAGGGTTAAACTCTTAATGACAATCGGGAGGTTCGGAAACATCGACGAGTTTTTTGACCGAGCAGCAGCCGTGGAATTCCAGCTTGGACCAGGAAGGATGAGCGGGAGGCAGCAGCCTCAGCAGCCTCAGCAGCCAATGGACACATTCTACAAGAATGGCAAGCAGGACTACCGACCATCCATCTTCGAGCTGGAAAACACCACTGATACCGGCGACAAATCCAGCCAGCCTGGATGGAATAAACACAGCAAAACAGACGGAGGACAACTGTCAGGCTCACCATCAGCACCGTGGATTTCGACGGAGGTCTTTGAAAGCTGACAATTCAACCGCAAATGCATACGCTACAGATCGCCGAGCCACAAGACAGGTTTCTGCCCCAAATATTCTCGAGGAGGTAACCCACCACCGTAAGTCCAGAGGCCAGCCCCGGGCCCGAGTGGCAATGGAGGGTAACAAGTCAAATGACAGAAGTCGTTCGATAACCAGCAGGCAAAAAACTCTTAAGCCTCTCTCGGAATCTTGCCCGGCGGGAGAGGTTTGATGAGGCGGCATTGGGTTTGGAAAGATTGGAAATGCAGGTATTGATGGCGATGATGTATAGCATACAACTACATCGGATCACCTTGAAGCCAAGGGTATTGTTAGAGAGCCCAAATACTCTCATATCAGGTCAGTACTTATACGGCACGGCCAGACCGGACACGTTGCATATTCTCCATGAGGTTTTTATAAGAGATGGGAAGGGGGAGATGCAACTCATGCGAGTACTTATTGATTGCGGGGCGACGAGCATCTTCATATTACCAAGGTCCATCAAACGGCTCCGTTTACCAGGAGAACCGGCTTTCATCACGACTCTGGACCTTAATGGCCAGGTGATGGCTCATGCGAGCGAGAGTCAAACAATGGTGATCACAGTTCACATTTGGAGCACTTATCACCGGTTCAGGAATTGGATGTGATAGTTGTGCCCATGCAGGCTTACAACTTGGGTTTGGAATTGCCTTAGTTCCAGTCCAGGAATCCTGATGTCAATTGGTAATGTAGTCGAACTTTGGCTCTGTGAATCCCAGGTGGAGCGGAAGTGGTAGCAGTGGACCAGGCAGACCAACCAGAATGTCTGGGAAATGTACCAGAATCTACAGCTAGGGGGGAGACGTGTTCCAAAGGTGGCTGTACTCCGGATATTCAAATACTTGGAACTACTGCCTTCGACATTCTATTGACCAGAGGAGTGGTTGTTGGGTTTTTCTTTTTGTAAGAGTGGAGGATTGTATAGGACTGATGGGAGCGACCGTGGAAGACATCACCGAAGGAGGTAAGATTGGCCACAGATACTGGACAGGCGAGCACGGGGTAGCGGCAGTAGTTGCGGCAGAAGAGTTACACATTGATGGTGCTTGAATAACTGCTACCAGCTCGCCGAATCACGAAGGGAGTACTTGACAGTGCAGGTTCCCATCGAGGATAACTCATTATGACCAGGGCTCCTGAATTTCAACGTTCCGCTTGCATTTCTGTATAAGATCTTAATACTAACGTGCGCAGATGGAGCGGACGAGAGCAGAGCGTCTGTAGTACCGACCGACGATGGCGGTCATATACCAGCCAAATATAAGGAATTCGTTGACGTCTTTAGCAATGCCAAGGCAGAGATCCTGCCACCGTACCGGTCAATTGACCATGCGATCGACCTGGAACCCGGGTACAAGCTGCCATATGGGTGTTACAATAATCTGTCCCAATTTGAGTTGAGAACTCTGAAGGCCTACATCGAGACAAACCTGGCTAATGGTTTCATCCAGCGGTCATTATCACCGGTGGCAGTGCCGATATGTTTTGCAAAGAAGAAGGATAGTGGCTTGAGGCTCTGTGTAGACTACCGAGCTCTCAATGTGGGTACAATCAAGAATCGGTATCCCCTTCCATTGATCTCAGAGATGCTCGACCGTGTTGGCAGCGCCATGATATTTTCGAAACCCGACCTTTGCAGAGCCTATCACCTCATTCGCATTAAGGAAGGTGACGAGTACCAGACGGCTTTCCGAATCCGATACTGCCATTTCGAGTACAAGGTCATGCCATTTGGCCTCACAAACGTACCAGCTACATTTCAGGCTTACATCGACGATTGGCTGCGACCCTACGTTGATGACTTTACCATGTGTGTTACGGGGATACTTATAACTGAAGCACCGTCGTAAGTAAGGCCGCCTACTCTTCAGAAATCGTAGGTATCCTGAAAATCGTCTTCGTCGTGTAAAAGCTCAGAGTAAGATTCCTCCTCGTCCTCAGAGGGATTGGTGTAATAAGCTGAAGGAAGTTCATCAGTGTAAAACCAGTGACAGTATTCGAAGGCGATATCGTAATGCGAGATAAACCCTCGTGCGTACCAGAAGTCGTGATGAGTGACTGCTCGTTCACAAAGTACGTGTGCGTAAAGAACAATAGAGTCAAGATCTCTAAAACGTGAAGATATATATTCTTAAAGTAGAAAACTTAATAATATTTTAGATTCTTGTCCGCTGGTGTGTTCTGACTGTGGATTGCTGCTAGAGCTTGATGTTTTACTTTGCGGGTGCAAAGGCGGTTCTTTTATAGAGCGAGTTACTCATCTACTCTCTATGACTTCAGTGTTTGTACTAAGATAGCTATGGCCTCCGATCGTTTAGACTGATTACTCGATCTCGGTAGGTTGCGCTTCTTTTCCGTTTGACGTTCGGCACTTTCTAAAGTGCGAGGCATCCCATAGGTTATCCTGATGCCGCCAGGTTTTGCCACATAGCCACTTTAAGCCCGTTTGCTTTTCTTGTGGTCTGTATGCAAACGCAGAAAACAGGTTTCGGCAACGACCGCTGACACGTTCATCGAACCATCACTTCCTCTTTGATTTCTCGACTCAATGTTAAATCGGATAGTGGGTTGCAGGGGTATGTTTACCCTCATAGACTTATATTGGCGACCAGCCATTGCTATGCCACGTATCGTACTTCCATCTCGCTGGCTTTTACTCCCATTGCAGGGCTGCAGCTTATGTCGGACCAGCTCAACCAAGAACTGCCGTTACTCGGAAATGACGACCCACACACAAGCTCTCAATAGGTAGATTGAACTACCGGGGCGCAGTTAACATATGAAGTCCCTAGACTGTATAGTTATCCCCATAGTAAAGTCCCGCTTCTCGAACTCTGACGTGTACCTGCCGGAGAGTGTAGAGGCGTACCCCGCTCTAGCCGGCTGTCCCATATTGCTGATAAGGTAAAGTATTTCTGGTCGAAACAATCATGCACGGCTGACCCGTAAGTCCCCGCAATGGCGTGATTGTGCTTTATCAACTCATGACGTCCCTAACTATCGGGGGTCTAGGCATATAGTAGCATACCACCCTAAGTGTCCGGGTCCAATGAATCTGCCAACTAAGTATCGTGACTATCGCTGTTCGATTGAGAAGGTGCACTGCCCTCGCGCGGGTTAATCATTCCGCTTTGTCTGGGCTCGGTATTGGATATGCGTAGCTTCGTCGCTCAGAGGATAGAATAGCTGCGGGTGTGATGTTGACCATCCATAGTAATAGGTGACCAATCGCGGATTGTCATGGACATCCTCCGTACCTCGTGCACCTGCTAAGGGACAACCCCTAACAGTACCTCCCTCTCTAGCTCTGGTGACCTCAACAGAATTTCCATCGTAAAACGTGTTCAAATAATAGATACCACTCAGACAGCGTGTATCTTATAACTTCAAATATAAAAATAAAATTCTTTTTAACATAATAATAACCTCCGCGTAACTCAGCGCGGTTTGAGTTTAACAAATGAAATTCATAATTTCCTTCTCTTTCGTACCAAAAATTTCTTCCCTTGAGATTTCCACCGAGAATCTTTCTCCATCGCTGGGTTCGTGGTGTAGTATTCGGTGATAACTTCGGGGGCGACGTCGTTAAGATGTTCCCATGATTCCCAGGTATTTTCGTCGTGAGAATAGCCAGACCATTTAACTAGAAAGACATGCTTTCGGTGATCGTTATCCGTTGGTCCGCTGGCGACAATTAACTCAGGTGTCCAGCCGCCATCGTCAGCCTCGATTGGAGGTACCTCCCTCTCTAAGGGATCACCTCGATACGGTTCGAGCAAAGTGACGTTAAA
>MU122117.1:266949-528950 GCA_014904905.1 Wilcoxina mikolae CBS 423.85
AAATGACGACCCACACACAAGCTCTCAATAGGTAGATTGAACTACCGGGGCGCAGTTAACATATGGAGTCCCTAGACTGTATAGTTATCCCCATAGTAAAGTCCCGCTTCTGGAACTCTGACGTGTGCCTGCCGGAGAGTGTAGAGGTGTACCCCGCTCTAGCCGGCTGTCCCATATTGCTGATAAGGTAAAGTAATTCTGGTCGAAACAATCATGCACGGCTGACCCGTAAGTCCCCGCAATGGCGTGATTGTGCTTCATCAACTCATGACGTCCCTAACTATCGGGGGTCTAGGCATATAGTAGCATACCGTCCTAAGTGTCCGGGTCCGATGAATCTGCCAGCTAAGTATCGTGACTATCACTGTTCGATTGAGAAGGTGCACTGCCCTCGCGCGGGTTAATCATTCCGCTTTGTCTGGGCTCGGTATTGGATATGCGTAGCTTCGTCGCTCAGAGGATAGGATAGCCGCGGGTGTGATGTTGACCATCCATAGTAACAGGTGACCAACTGCGGATTGCCATGGACATCCTCCGTACCTCGTGCACCTGCTAAGGGACAACCCCTAACAATGTGTTACTTCGACGACATCCTGATTTACCCCACCGACGAGAACGAGCAAGACGAGTACGTACGAAAAGTACTGCAGTGGCTGCAGGAGTTTGGCCTCTATTGCAAAGTGAAGAAGTGCCAATTTGGAGCCTTGGAGGTTGGCTTCCTCGGTTTCGTCATCAGTGCCTAGGATGTCAGAATGGAAGCAGACTGTATCTCCACAATCGAAGATTGGCCGACTCCCAATTCAGTGTGGGATGTGCAGATCCTACTTGGATTCACGAACTTCTATCGGAGGTTCATGTGGAAATATGTCTAGATAACAGGACCCATATAGAACTTGCTAAAGAAGGTTACAGCAAAGCCAAAATGGGAGTGGCCGAGAGATGTAGAGCTCACCTTCCAGAAGCTGAAGAAAGTCCTTACCGCGGCACCGATCTTTCAGCACTTCGACCCAGCCAAGCCGATCATCCTCCAGATGGACGCAAGCTGCTTTGCGATTGCAGGCATTCTGAATCAGTCTGATGGCTTCGGATCCCTTTGGCCAGTAAATATTTAATCTCGACAGTACTCCCCAACCGAGCAGAATTATGACACGTATGATCGGAAACCTCTCACCATCCTTGAGACCTTCAAGCAATGGCGATACTATCTGGAGGACGCCCGCCACAAGATATTGGTGTGGTGTGACCACAAGAACCTTGAGTAATTTCAAACTTCCAAAGTGCTCTCACAGCGACAAGCTATGTGGTCGGAAATTCTCTCGGCATACGACTTCACAATCGAGCACCTGGAAGTCACGAAATACCCTGCAGACAGCCCATCGAGACGGCCCGATTATGAGATAGGCTATGAGAAGCCTGTCGGATGGCTATTGGCGACCCTGGCAGTCAAACCCTAGGATAAGCTCCTACCGGCGATTAAGAAGTCCCAGGCTACTGACCCATTGGCGATCGATATCTCAGGTAAGTTATTCAATAACCCAATGGCCACAATCGAAGCCAAAGCCACAGTGGAAGCCAAAGTCACAGTCAAAGCCAAAGCCAAAGCCAAAGACAAGAACCAGTAGAGCGTCATCACTGGAGCTCTGACCTATGAGGGGAGGATATACGTCACCGCAGATGATGCTTTCCGCGGCAAATTGATAAGTCTCTTTCATGACAATCCTGAGTCCGGTCACTTCGGAGCTCTTAAAACTGCTGAGCTAGTCTCTAGGGAGTTCTATAGGCCTATGACAGACACGTACATAAGGAAGTATATCAGCGGCTGCGAAGTATGTCATCGAATCAAGACTACGCGGCATATCTGCCACGAAATCAATATGCCACTGCCACCACCATGACCACCCTTTGAAAGGCGTCACCATGAACATCGTCACAGAATTGCTGGAATCAACCGCATCCGGATACATGGAGATCCTAGTCATCGTTGATCGACTGACAAAGATGGTGATCCACCTGCCCTGCAGAAAGGATATCGACTCACCAGAGCTGGCCAGGATCTTCTTCGAGTACGTGATCTGCAAACGTGGCGTCCCTGACAATGTCATCACCGATCAGGGTACCCAGTTCACGAGCCGATCCTGGACGAGGGTCTGCAGCCACATGAGTATGGATCACCAACTGTCCACCGTATTGTATCCGCAGATGGACGGCCGGATGGAGCGGCAGAATCAGATGATAGAGCAGTCCCTCCGAGCCTTCGGCAACTATGAGTAGGATAACTGGGTGGAGCTCCTACCGTTGGCCGAATTCACGTACAACAACTCTGTGCATGCTTCGACAAGATTGACTCCCTTTTGGACCAATTATTCCTACAATCTGCGACTACAGTTCAAGGTCCCGAAAGACCCATCGAAGCTAAAATCAGAGACCCAAGCAGATACCATGGCAGCCGTGCTACAAGAGACACACCGCACTCTCCAGGAGAACTTATTGGAAATACAAGCCCGCCAGACGAAGTATACCGGCGGCAAAGAAATGACCTTTGAGGTCGGAATTAAGGTCTGGCTTTCAACTCGGAATATCAAGATGAAGAGAATGTCCAAAAGGTTGGATTACAAGTGTATTGGGCCATACACGGTGAGTACAATCATCAATGAGAATGCTTACAAACTAAACTTGCCAAAGACGATACATATTCACAATGTATTTCACATCTCTCTGCTTGATAAATACTCGCCACCTGCCATTGACCAGCCGCTATCAGAACTGCAACCGACGATTGTCGATGATACGGATGAATGGGAGGTCGATCGGATTCTCAATTCCAAGCGACACCATCGAAAGCTCCACTATCTCGTTCAGTGGGCCGATTTCAACTATCTATGCATGAGCTGGGAGCTGGCAGAGACCCTCGATAATGCCCAAGAACTAGTCGCTGAGTTCCATCGGGAGCATCCAACTAAGCCATGGCCATAATCGACGAGTTCCATCGAGAGTATCCAACTAAGGCACTGCCATAATCGATGAGGTCGAAGCTACAGAGGATCAGGGTTATAGAGGATCGGGAGGATTTGGAGCAAATGACACGGCTCCTCGGGTTTCCTTCTGTTCTCTTCTCTTCTTCTTTTCATTTCTTCTGGATCTCGGCCCAGTATAAATGGCGTCGGCATGTGTTTTACCACCTACCACTGGAGGTGGATTTCGCCATGTACCGGATCCGCTGTGAGGTCGCTGCGATGGCACCGATCGGTCGCGGGACCTATGCAGACGTACGAAGGCGTACAAATCTTATCTTGTCTTTCTTCATGTCTATATGTTGCAGCCCCAGGGGTCTGCTGATAAAAAGGGAGATGATATAATGGCAGGGCCAGGTACACTTGGCCCTCCCAAGCGCACTTGGCTCTCAGGTACACTTGGTCCTCTCAAGCGCACTTGGCTTCCAGGTACACTTGGCCCTCCCAAACTCACTTGGCTCCGAGATGCACTTGGCCCTCCCAAGCGCACTGGGTTTCCAGGTGCACTAGGCTGCCGAGATGAGATAAGCACCCTTCATATATAATCACCTCACGAAGTGCTTTTGGTACTCTAGCGATTATCTTACCTACATACCATACAATTGATATCTTGATTACTTATTCCTGTTTGCAACTGTATCTAGGTATATCTATCCATACAAGGGTATATATCCATACACAGTCCTGGATATAGTTACTTTGCGAGATATAATTGTACTATTGTGATTATCATACATCATATCATATATACTACATCATCTCTTGATCAGTTATGCTTGCTTGCAACTTTATTAACTCTTACTATCAAATACATGACCATACAAATCGATATCTTATGATTGGTTCTGAATGATGAAATACAATCAACCAATGGAATTCATAAATAAGTCTTTTTCAGAAGACATATTGAGGCAAGCAATCTATTATTAATGAATTAGTTTAATATATCAGAATCTACATATGATTTATCGAGATGATTTGGAATTTCATCAACTGAATCTTCATACTTGTCACCAAGACAGAACAGGTTGAGTATATATAAACTATGTGCAGTGACTCTACATCTTTTGCAATAATCTATAACAGCCAGGAAAGAGATATTCTGAGATTAGTATTGGCAACAAAGTGGATCGGTTCATAGTGAATCAAACTGACCAAGAGTTTGACTAGGGTTGAATCTGAGTTTCATCCCGAAATGCAGGGTTTGACCTGAATTTCAAACCAAATTCTGTACTGTTCAAATGACAATCGCTAGCCGAGTTTGTTTCTAATCGGCTCCAGTTGTAATTCATCCTGCAGAACTTGATGTTATCTATGAGATAAACATAAACTGGAGCTGATTGGACAGGATCTTACTTACTTACTGTTGTTTTACATTGTGGGGCAGAATGGTGGAGTTTGAGTGGGACAGTCTTGACAAGGATCTCCATCACTCATATCGAATCAGTTCATCTATGGTACAAATCCATGACGGTTTGTTGCCAATACTATCTAGAAGCACTCAATCAGGTTAGTAGATATCCAAGGGAATAAGCTATCTGATTCGAAGGATTGGCCAATAGATTCCAAAGAAATAAGTTGTCTGATGCAAAGGAGGTCGGAAGATTCCAGTGCTAGAGAATAGGTTGAAGATGGACCAGAAATACAAAAGATTACAAATACACATCATTTTCTGTTGACCTTGGTAGCAAGGATATCTGATAAGTATAATACATGGCTACAATTGATAAGTATGAATAGAATGATAGTACCTACGATCTAAATGTCAAGACAATATGATCACAATAGTCAATTGCCATCAAGGTGTACCCCTTAGTTTGTACCACAGTGTTTCCAATCGTTTTATGGAGCTGTATTCAAATTATTGAATCAAATATCAGAGGTTGCGAGAAGGTTGTATATGAGCTAGCAACTATACAGAGGTAGATTGTTCCAGAGCCGAGTAATCTAGTTCATATGCCACAGAAAACCCACACACAGCTGTACCTTACATTCACATACAAACCTCCCACAACTTCTACCATTTCAAGATATTCCAGCACCAGCCAAAACAAAGCATAAAAAAGAATAGCATTGTGTATTCTGGCTCTTTTGCTGTTCATACTCACATACTCCCATTGCTACTTTTTCTTTCGGCTGATATCTTTGCTCACTTCGATCGTCAATCAATTTCTTTTTGTACACTACATCTATCCCACAAAATGAACCTTCCACTGCAAAGAAAGACTACTCAGATCAAAACAGATCTCAGAGAAAGAAGCAGCCAGAAAAAATGTCAACAAAGATGACAGAAAACCCTCCCACTGCTTGAGCTGGACGAACAACAACAAATCACAAAATACTGCCTCAGAAAACCAAAATCCATTCATCCTCATTCGTTCGCTATCTATACTCGTATACTCCTATCGGTACTCTCTATCTCTAAGATATTTGGACTTACGTAACTCACCCATCTAATTGCTATTGTGTACTACCTCTATTTCATGAAAAGATGGTACCACTGCACAGAAATGATTTCTTGGAAAAGGATGCAGCCAGAACAAAAGAAATCCATATTGATAAAAGAAATGACATTCATTGCTGAAGCTAGCGGAACAACAAGAAATCGCAGAAGGAAGCTCTCAGAAAAGTAAAACTCATATATCCTTGCCCCGTTACCGCCAATGCCTGCACACTCCCATAGCTCCTCTATCTCTCGGAACATTTCTAGTCTCATAGTACTCAGGCTTGCCTATCTATCACTCATCATGTACGACCTCCATCTCATGAAAACAAGCTTAAGCTGCGAAAAAAGAGTACTTGGAGTATAAGAGGTCTCGGAGAAGAAAGCAGCCAGAAAAACAAGAAACCATCAAAGACACAAAAGATCCTCTTGCTGGAGGTGGAGAAATAATGAGGAAACAGTTCTCAGTGAAGGAAGCTGCATGATGAGAAAAGAAACTATCAGAGATACAACCTACTGAATGGACAGGGAAGTACACTCGGAAAGTATCTGCTGATCAAAGTTGGTATCCAAGGGCTCACAAATACTGTTAGGTAGATGCAGTACAGGCAGATGATCTCTAGATAGGCTTTTCCATTGAAGGTCCTGAATCTGAATACAGATCGCTTGCATGTGAGTTTTCAAATCCATCATTTCACTACTTACGTGTAACACCAGGAGCGTCACTCCAGATTTTCCAGCACAAGTAGTGTCCTTACTACTTTCAGGACTTGCTTCCGATAGAGGTAATGAAGATTCGCTCAGGATGTGAAAGTCACTAAAGATAAAGATTCAAGACAAAGATGTTTTGGCTTTCCAATGTATATATTGTTAAGGCTTGTTTTCCTCGTCAAGAAGCTTGCCCTTCTACCCTCGGAGATTCTAGAGGTCTTTATACCTCTATCCTCACGCTCTAACAATTACTCCTATCTATACTTCTCTTATGAGCTTCTCTACCTAACCTTCCTTTCGTTCCAATGCCCTTCCTGCCCTTGAGTGCTCTTCTGGACCTTCCCTATCTTTCCGCTTAGATCTCTAACTCAGAAGAATACGATGCCTCCTGATATCAGTCCATCGGACTTCTGTGGTCCGGTCCTATCGTATCCCTTCGATCTCTTTGCTTCCAGGCAAAGGGTATCCTTTCGATCGTGAGGGAGATGGAAGGCTTCATCAGCTGCGATGTAAATGCCAGTGCTTTCGTATCTACAGCCTCTCAGCTGTCTTCGCATTATCGATGGTATGAGCTGGGAGTGTATCGACCCAATAACCACTTCTAACTGCTTATCAGTGGTGTGGATGACTGCAGGACACCTGATCTGATTCCGTTCGGTACGAGTGATAATCAATGTAGGTTCCATGACATCCAGGGTTGGCACTTGTACTATCCCGATACAGCTAATATCGAGTGTTAGTAGGTGATCCCACTCCGATGACCCTTGGTGATGTGTAACCTGTGAGGTGTAACACTACCTCCTCCTTTACAGAGTTCATCTCTGAACGATCATACCAATCTGCTCTTTGTTGCTTTGGTAAAAATGACCACTTGTACCCAAAATTCAAGGTCCTGTCTTTCTTCCTTTGTAAAATATGACCCCTTGTACACAAAACCCAATTCCCTTTCCTGGGTGTCTTGCTAGCTATTAAAAATCCTTTGTGGAGAAAAGCTACTAGTGCAACCTCTTGTCCTTAGCTGACTGAGGGTTCTGCTGATGATAATCCTTCAATAACTTCTTGTCATCGAAATTCTCATAAGGTTCCTCTGTTCAATCTGCTTCGTCTGGATACCCTTTCCATTTAACCAGATATAGCACCTTCTTTCGTTCCTTGCTATATTGGCTGCCCATTATCTCTTCAACCTCATAACCTGTATTGTATTCGTATCCTTCTACATCGTAACCTAGTTCGTTTCCTTTCCTGATAGCGAGTTCTGATACAGGTATGATTGGAATTGTGGCTGTTCAATAAGGTTCAATGAGAGAGACATGGAAAGTATTATGGATTCGCCAACGCTTAGGCAATTCAACCTTATTTGTTGTGAGTGAAAGTACCTTTAGCACCTTGAAAGGACTATATAGCTTCGCATCTAGCTTTCTAGATAGATATCTGATCTTGAGATTCTTTCCATTTAGCATAACTAGTTCACCAACCGAATGCTTCAGAGGTTAGTTAGCACTTTTATTATGGTACTTCTTCAAAGTCTCTTTTGCCTTTTCTAACCCTTTTCGACATAGGTCATACACACTAGATATCCAATGAACATAGTTCCTTGATACCAGATACTTTGCTTCGACTTCAATAGGCAAATTCGTTTGAGAATCGAATCCATAATTCGCAAAGAAAGGTGACATGCCAGTCGTAGTGGTAAGTGAGTTGTTGAAGGTGAACTCTGCCATTGGCAATATTTCTAACCAATTATCTTGTTCATAGTTGCAGTAGTTTCTCAGGTAGTACTCCAACATCTGGTTTACTCTTTCCGTTTGACCATCAGTTTGTGAGTGAACTGGTGAAGACAACTTCAACTGAATATCGAGAGCTTCAACCAAAGAAGATCAAAACGCGGATGTAAACCTGAAATTTCTGTCTCATACTATATTCAAGGGTAGGCCATGGAATCTCCATACTTCTTTCAGTAAGATCTTCACCAGGTCTGTGACTTTCTTCTCGCCATCTTTCAGTGGTATGAAGTGTGCCATCTTTGTAAATCTGTGAACGATGATCCAGACCGATGAACAATCCTCTGACACAGGTAAGTCGATGATGAAATCCATAGATATAGAATTTCATATATGGTCTGCTGATTCGAGAGGTTGTAAAAGTCCATAGCGAGTATGTCAAGCTTCTTTGTTCTTCTCACATGCAGGACATGAGCTGAAATAATCTTCGACAAATGTCTCCATCTCTGGCCAAAAGATGTTTCTTTGAATCAACTCAAATGTTTTATCTTGTCCCATATACCCAGCGACCTTCGATTCATGCTCCGCTTCGAGTAGCAGTTTTTGTAACTGCAGATTGTCTGGGATCCACAGCCTGCCTTTATAATACAGGGCTTCATTGTCGAACGAGATTTCAGGACTATGTTTACCTTCCATTGCTCTAACATACTCTTCCTGCCATGCAGCGTCATTATTTGTAGCGCCTACCACTGCTTCTAATAACCAAGAATTGAACTTGACTACTGGAATTAACCTCAACTTAGCAGAAGAAATGATAATCTGTTCACCTTGGAGCTTTGCTGCTGTCACCTGGACTGTTTCCCCTTCAGATATCACCAACTGATCGGGTCTTAAAATGTGGTGTATTGATTGATTTTCATTCTCTTCGATACTACCTCCCCCTTTCTTAGGGTGGTACTCCGAATACCTAGGTAATGTATCAGATTTTCCATTTTCACTGCCTGGTCAGTAGAATATCTTGAAATTATAACCTGCTAGTTCTTGTGCCCAACGGGATTGTGACTGATTCAGTATGTTAGTAGTGGTGAAGTACTCAAGATTCTTGTGATCGGTAAATACACTGATCTGATGGACTGCACCTTGAAGATAACGTCTCCATTCTTTAAACGCAGATACTATTGCTAGCATCTGTTTATCATGGATCTCATAGTTAATCTCTGCCTTATCTATCTTTCGAGAGTGGTACGCCACAGGATTTAATCATTCATCAATCACCTGGAAAAGGACTGCGCCGATAGTGAAGTCACTAGTGTTAGTCTCAACCAATACCAGACATTCTGGTTCAAAGTGGCTAAGGATGGGTGCCTCAGTAAAATACTTTTTTAACAAATCGAAAGCCTGTTGACAGTGTGGATTTGCTTTCCAATCAAACCGTTTGCCAGTTTGTTTGGTTAGGTCTGTCAATGATTTGCAGATTCTCGAAAGGTCCCTGATAAAGTGTCGATAGAAATTGGCAAATTCCAAGAATGACTGAATGTCTTTGACTGAGTCTGGCATTTCCCACTTCAGAATAGTATCAACCTTATCTTCTGCCATGCTGATACCTTCTCCCGATATAATATATTCAAGGATTTCAACTTGTTTCTGATGCCATTCGCACTGATCTGGTGCTATAGCCATGTTGTTTTCCTGTAATCTATGAAGGACTTCTCTTGTCAATCGTATATGCTCTTCTTTGCCTTTGGTATAGATAAGGATATCATCTATATAAACTACAACTCCATGATCGATTAGATCTCTCAGGATCTCGTTCATCATGTTCTGGTTAGAAGCTGACACATTTGCCAATCCAAAGGGCATAACCAAGTATTCATAATGCCCATATCTCATACGAAATGCTGTTTTCCACTCGTCACAAGGTATAATTCGAATGAGATTATAACCAGCCTTTAGGTCAATCTTCGTAAAGAGCTTTGAGCCAGTAACTCTGACCCTAAGTTCATTCATGAGTAGCAAAGGGTACCGGTTCATAATCGTGATGCGATTGAGTCCTCTGTAATCTACACACAACCTTAAATCCCTTCCATGAGATTTTGGGACAAAGAGTATAGGTACTCCAGCTGGTGACTTGCTTGGACGAATCTTGACAGAGTGGAGCATTTCTTTTAGATATTCTTTAAGGACCGAAAGTTCTTTTTCAGAAAGAGCATAGATGGGATCCCACAGAGGTTGCTCTCCATCTTTTAAATCTATTGTATGACCAAACAATCGATGTGGTGGTAGAGCGTTGGCAGTTTCTCCATTATACACTGACTGAAAGTCTCAATACTGCCATGGAATTCGCTCGACCCAATCGATTTCCATTTCGTTTGCTGCATAAATATGCATAGATCTAATCACTCTGATCCACCTTGGATCAGTATCAAACTTGATAATACTATCGTCATATTCAAATGAGAATGTACTAACAGCTGCCTTTGTACAATGCTGATGACAATGCTTCGATGTGAATTGGAGTTTATCACCTTCTTCAGTGATTCCTCTGAGTGTTCCATGCTTCACGATCCACCAGTAAGGTAACGTGATATGAGTTGTTGATTCTATAGGACCGATTTCGAAGGTTGTTTTGGTATAATGGTTTTCATACTGAAGAGTGACTGGAAAGGTATACTGCTATCCAGCTCCTGCAACAATCTCGCCATTGAAGTTCTCAACTGACTTTGGTTCTGTTCGAGTTACCAATGGAACTCCATTACACTCGGCCCACTGTTTTGATATCATAGGTGTATCACACTCAGTGTCCAGAAGAACACTCACCAGGACGTTCTTCTTGTCCCTGAATGATTCAAACATGTGTACCGAGGGTCTTGAACCAGTCTTTGGGTCTGGGAGTAATTGTTTTGCTTTCTAGGGTTGAGGTTGAGGAGCTTCTGCCGAGGCCTTGCGTTTTTGTTCTTTTCATGTAGAAACCATAATAAGCTGCCTTTCGATACAGCTCCAACCGCAACGGGTTGTGGTTTTAATAAGTGTATAGGATATGAGGGTATTTTCAAGTACAATGTGGTAGTCATATGTCTGCTTTTAGGTACTATATGACCAGCATATTTCAAGTACTGAACTCATCCTCAGGCACCCTTTGTTAAGAACAGAAAGAAGTCATTTCTCATTAATCTAAACTCAAGATACAATAACTGTGGGTGTCTATACCCGAAAGGAAAGATCACAAATCTAGAACTTAAGAAAAGACCTAAGAAACCCAGCGTCTCTCAATTGTCAATTTCCATACCATCAGAGTCTACCTTATACAACCTTCTCGAGGGTATGTGAGTTGCAGATGCTGTGATCCTATCAGTCAGACTCCTCGGTCTAACCTTCGAACTGGAGGCTGTAGTCTCCTGCTTCGGACCTTCCTCCTTATCGTTGGGTTTCTTGTTCTTCTTGCTAGACGAAGCCTTGATGGGATTCTTACAGAAGAACCATCAATCATCTTCAGAGAATCCACAACGCTTGCATTCGTTGCGTTTGACTCTTGCTTCTAGCAGACTTACAGGAATACCCTTAAGGGCTTCAGCCTTATCAGTGTTCATAGGCTTTGGTTCCTTCTTCTCAGTTCGTGGTTTCTTGGGGTCAGAACCTTTATCTCTTTCTGGATTCTTTTCTTCGTTCATATCCTTCCCCTGATACTCAATCCACTTCCGCTTATTTCCCTTCTTGCCTTGAGAGTTGTCACAGTTCTGATGAGACCTAATCTTTTCTGCCAACCGATCTTTATATGATACACTCACTCTCCTTATTAACTCGATAAAGGCAGTATCTTCTTTGGGTGGTATCTCGGCAGTTGATATTGTATCGCAAATTTCCTCATTCATTTCTTGTTTAAGGGAATGAATATAAGAGGTTCCGCTCAGACAAACTCGGAAGTTGAGGGTTTCCATCTTCGATAAGTAGTCCTCAATATCCCCAGTATATTTCAGATCATTCATCTATTGCAGAGACTTCTCTTTCTCTTGCTCATTGATGAACCTTTCTTCCATTGTACTGATAAAAGACTTCCAGTTATCAACCTGAAAGAACTTCTTCATATCTTCTTCGCGGTTATCATACCAGGCTAGCACCTTATCTTTCAGGAGCCCACCAACCCATATGACTTTATCGATGTCATTATGGAATTCATCGCGGAGTTACTGTAGATATCGTTCCACTGATCAAATCCACCTTTGATATATTTGTTTGGGGTTCTTCTTATCCCCTTTGAAGATGGGAGGCATTTTCATTTTATCTTTCTTGGAGGACCTTCCCAGTATGTGAGGGTTGGAAGGTGGCGTATCATAGTCTGTGCCGCCAGAAGGAGGTAAAGGTACCTGACTTGGATGTAAACTTCCTGCATTACTTCCTCCACTTCCTCCTCCTCTACCACCTCCTCCTCCTCCACCACCTCCTCCTCCTCTACCTCTACTACCACCGCTTTCTCCACCACCACCACCTCCCCATCCTTCCTCATCCTCTGAGCCAGAGAGGCCAGATTCTGAATCAGATCTCACAGGTGGTGGTAGGGCTCCCTCAGGGTCCGTAGTAAGGGCTTCTCTAACCCAATATCCTTATCCTTTGGTACCTATACAGTAATGAAGGCTGAACACTGCATCACTTGGTTTAATATCTCCTTCTTGATGTCCATGAACTGATCTTGCTAGGAACTTAATAGATTTCTTAGTGGTTTCGTCTGATAGCCTAGTCATAAGGGTCCTTGTGAATTCCCGAAACCTTTTCTTCATATCCCTGCGAGTCTTTCTTATATCGCTTTTTCTCTGCTTCTTCTCCATGTCAGCCTTTTTCCTGAGTTCCGTCACTGTCTTAGCCTCTTCATTGGCTTTCCACTTGATACTGATAAGCTCTTGTGACTGAGTATGTACTTGGAGAGTGAGCCTTTCTTGGATCCATTCCCTTTGTTCCAATATGCCAGAGAGATAGGTCCACAATGATTATGAAGCCTGTATTTGCTTTCCAAAGGCCAGACATAACTCCTCATATGCTTCGGATGACTGTACCTTCACAATGACAATTGCAGCAATAACATTGCCTGCAAATACCTGGGACTGGGCAAGATATCTGAGTAATATTCTAGTTGCGCCCTCTGCAGATTATCGACTCTTGAAACCACAGCATCATAAATCGCATATTGCCTATATACTAAGGCTTCGTATGCTCTGACCAACTCAGGCAATGCTTCTCCGATTTTGATGTTGCTCATTTGAGTTTGCAGAATCAATTCATCCATTCGGTTCAAATCTCATTCGATACTATTTATCAAAGAGACTATCCAATCAGGGATATCATTTCGTACAATGGGTTCATAAAGGACTACTTCTTTCCCTTTATATGCTGCCATTATGAATGTACTTTCTCTTCGTATCAACATCACTGCCTCTCCCATCATCGTGTCAGATCCAGCATCCGTAGAGTTGGCAACGAACTGCCTGGGATCCGTACCATTGACGAACCGGTTTGATTCATACAAACCCAGATCCTTGCCAAGCCTTACGCCTCAAACCCCACCATTTCGACCTACAACTGCGAACAAAAATAAGTAAGCGAGTTCTTGTCCGATCCGCTCGATTTTTAGTGCATCATGTGGTTAACTTCTCCCGCTACAAGATGCGGTAAACATCGACCCGATCGGACAAGAACTCGCTTACCGATTATCGTTCGATGATAGATGGTTCGCGAACCAGTTTGTGACAAACCGCGGAACTTCATCCAAACCTCGGATCGGATCCTTGTCGAACCCCGCCTTGGTTCGATCCGTGACAAACCGATCTGGTTCGTTGCCAATACTAAGCATCCGTCATTGCTCAGAATATGACCCAGATTTGTCTTTGAAAGATCCTGCTATAGAAACTCCAAGTTCTGAAGAAGGCGACTAGATTGACATTCCAATCAATAAGGAACCTAGTATCAGCTTCCTATTGTAACTGTAACAAAGGTTCGTAGTGTGGTGTGTGGGGCATTCACAAGTCTGAGAGGATGATGGTTCCGATCAGGGCTAGCAAAATGACTATTCTGAGGTATGTGAGGGATTGCTGCTTTTGGAGGTGTATACGGTGCAGAAGTTCTGTCTTTGATTGATAGATAGTGACGGCTAACACTAACTGGATGTAGTACTCTTCTCATACAAGCTCACAGTGATAGCTTCCCTTAGGGAGAGACACTCTTTCCCAGCTGATATAAAGGTCGAAATCTGGTTTGTAATACCAGCACTCTCCCTGTGAGATGTAGCAGCCAATATCTGGAATATAAAAGCATACAAGTATCAGGAACCTTTGACCACTTGAAGGATAGAAAGATAGCTTCAACAGAAGTGTTTCTTTGCTAACAATATAATGTAATACTGGGAGCGTCACCTCAGGGTAATCAATACAAGTAGTATTCTTACTGATTGAAGGACTTGCTTGCGATGGAAGTTATGAAGATTCGCTCAGTATGTGAATGTCACTAAAAGATGAAGATGCAAGACAAAGATGTTTGGCTTTCTAATGTGTATATTGTTAAGGCTTGTTCTGCTCGTCAAGAAGCTTGCCCTTCTACCCTCAGATATTCTAGAGGTCTTTATATCTCTATCCTCTTGCTCTAACAATTACTTCTATCTATGCTTCTCTTATGAGCTCTTCTACCTAGCCTTCCTTTCGAACCAAAGCTCTTCCTGCCCTTCAGCTCTCTTTCGGACATTCTGTATCTTTCCGCTTAGATATATAACTCAGATGAATTGAACCCCTACTGACATCAGTACTTTGGACTTCTGTGATCCGGACCTATCATATCCTTTCAATCTTTTTGCTTTCAGGCGAATGGGTTATTTCCGACCGTGAGGTATATTAGAGACTTCGTTATCTGCACTGCAAATGAAGGTACTTTGGTATCTACAGCATCTAAGCTGTCTTCGCATTATTGATAGCATGAGCTGGCAGAGTATCGCCCCACAATTCACCTTCAATCCCTTATCAGTGGTGTGGTTCACTGCATGACAGCTCATCTGATTTCGTTGGGTAGAAGTGATAATCTATATAGTTTCGATGATGTCCAGGGATAGTGCTTGTACTATGCCGATGCAGCTATCATTGAGTGATTATAGGTGATCCTGCTCCGATGGCCATTGGTAATGTATACCTTGTGGGGTATAAAATTGCCCTTCTACCCTCCGAGATTCCAGAGGTGTGTATACCTCATTTCTCTGAGTCAAATAATTACTTCTATTTACGTTTTTGTCATGAGCTTCTCTATTTGATCACCCTTGGCACCAATCACCTTCACCGCTCTGCCGGACCTTCCATATCATTATGCTCAAATCCTCAACTCTGACAATTAGAATCCCTACTGACATCAGTCCTTTGTATCTCAGTGGTCTGGACCTATCATGTCCTATCATGCTCATAAATTCCAGTCAATTGCAATCCTTTCAAATGTCAGGGACTTTAAACGCTTGTCAGCTACAATATAAACTCAGGTGCTTTCATATCTACAGACTTTTAGCTGTCTACATATGATTGGTGGCATGAACTGGTAATGTATCGATCCAGCAACCATTGTTTCTTCCTTATCAGTAGTGTGGTTGACTGCAAGATACCTCATCTGATTCTGTTGGTTGTGATAATTGAATCGAGTGATATCCTGTGAATATTTGATGATGTGCAAACATGGTAGTTGTACTATCCTGGTCCAGCAATCATCAAGTGATCGCAGGTAACTCCACTTCAGGATTACCGAGTTATATGTAACATATAAGATGTAACATTCCACTGTTACTGTCACTCTACCACCGCTCATGATGTTTCTTCCACAATATGTGCTGTCTCTACAATTTGTTCAACCCTCGAATCCTGGAGTGAGAGACATTCGATCTGATGAGTAGTAGTCACCTCCAGTTGTATCATTGCCGAGTGGTTTATTACAAGAATCTGGAAGCAGACATAGCGTTCCCGGCCAGTTCAGAGGTACCAAGTATTTACAGGGGAGACAATTGTAGTTGTGGTGGTGGTGTGGTGGTTGTGGTGGTGATGGTGGTGGTAGAGTAGCTCTTGCAATCCTTGGAGGTGCAACTGCCATTGCATTCAGAACAGTCACAACCATGAGAGGGTTATAAGCTGTAATAGTAAAGACAGTGGACACAGAGTTATTTCTATTGACTCGAGTTGCAATCTATGGCTGCAGAGAGGTTTCGCCAGGATTGACAAAGACATTCAACAATACAACTGATATCTCTGGCAGGAAAAGGGCAACTCACAGTCCAGTGTATAGCCTTTGCGGTAAGCTTCTCAACTCATGAGAGGAGCCCTCTCTTCGAGCTATAGTTATCAAAGATCTCATCTCAAAGGTCATAGCTTTCCAGGCCATAGTTTTCAGGATCGACAATGTAAGCCCTGAAGGGGTATAGAAGTGTTAGGCCGATAGGGACAGTATCGGTGGAGATTTCATCGAGTTTTTGGTTCTTTTGAAAGGCAGAAGCAATCATCTTGTTGGTAACATTGTACGTTTATTGGAGGGTGGCTGCAGCTTTGATGTTGTGGAATACAAGATATCATTCTTGGTATTGCCTTTACCACATTTAGGATTGTTACAGTCGTCGGAATCGTCGGGATGGTCAGAGTGGTCAGAGTGGCCAGAGTTGTCAGAGTGGTCAGAGTGGTCAGAAAGTAGTCAGAATGGTCGAAGTGGTCAGAGTTGGAGTCAGTATTGGTGTTAGTAGGTTAAGGTGGGTTTTCTTTGTGATATTGGTTCATCTACACCTGAGTGCTATCGAAACAGTCTTGGAGAAATATCCAGAATCTACTCCACCATTCCATTTATGGTGTTTGAGTCGATTCTTGAAGCTTTCACATCTCCTCAAACTATACAAAGTACCTTGTAGTGACTGAGTCCAAACAATGATTATCATATATCAAGTCAATCGCACCATTATTCTTTAATACCGTGAATGGGATATATCTGAATAAGACTCCGATTGAGTTCAGCAATGAACTACATCGCGAAACAGTCTGGGTGGAGAGTATTCTTAATTGCATCAGTTTTGGAGGAGATGGATGGGATATTTTTGGATAGCATTACACAATTCTGAGCTGTATATAAGGTGTTTGAGGGGTCGGTCAGGATTAAGGTTAATGTGTCCAAAAACGACGATGAGAGTGGTAAATAGGTAAAGATGGAGAAGATAGTGTTGATAAGAAGAATTGAAATGAAGAGAGTATATGGAAGTATATATACAATACAGAGTGGGCTATCAAGGTGCTGGAATCTTGTGCAACAGATCGCAGAATAGTTGAAACTATTGGTGATATCAAACATGATGTGGTGAGAAGGGGTTGATATAAGATATAGCTTGGCTGAGGGTACTGGCCAGAAGGGGATAGGTATGCACCCACGATGTCAGGTGATCTGCGAGGATAGACTGATCGCTTAGACTAAGAATAGACTTTCGTCACTTTATACTACTACATTGATAACAATACTTCCCAATTGGCTCTTCCTGCACCTTATACATATCGGAGTCCAAATTGATTCGAGATACAGTAGTTAGAATGATTACAGATGACTTTCCGAAGGCGAACAAGATGAATTTCGCACAACGAAATATCGCAATGAGAAAAACAAAACAGTTCCTGCTGCAGCGTGACCTAACCCTGATGGTGGTTGGAAGGAAGATGGCTCAGATGTGACGAGTACATTCAGAACTCCCAGGGCTAGCTGCATCATTCCAGATGCATCGTCAGAAGGGTTCAGTGTTCTCGAACAGCGTACCGATGATGACCGAGTCCACCGAAAAGAGATCAACAATTATCTGCTGATGATTATGCACATGAACATCTCTGATGAGGTCGCCAATTGGTTCTATACTTTCGAGGATGAGTATCGTAAATAAGTCCAAGATCTAATCCGAATGTGCGAAGATGCCCATCGGGAATGAGATGTAATCGGCGAGGAACTGATCGATTTAGACAAGAAGCTAGACGACAACGAGCGGGTCATCGTATAGAAATAGATGGAGTGTCACAGATTGGTGCAACAAGTCTCGAATGATATAAAAGATGAAACGGCACCACTTGTGGTGGACAATATAATCACACACGAGATGGCAAAGCTGAAACGAGAAATCACCACCAAGAACTCACTCAATAAGTCGATGCAAGTCAAACTGAGTGCTGCCTTACAAGTAGTATTGGCAACGAACTGCCCGGGGTTCGTTCCATTGACAAACCGATTTGGTCCACGTGAACCGGATCCTTACCAAGCCTTTCGCCTCAAACCCCACCATTTCGACCTACAACTGCGAACACAAATTAGTAAGCGGGTACGTGTCCGATCCGCTCGAATATTAGTGCATCTTGTAGCTAACCTCTCCCGCTACAAAATGCGCTAATATTCGAGCGGATCGAACATGAACTCGCATACCTATTGTCGTTCGAAGATAGATGGTTCGCGAACCGGTTTGGATGAACCTCGGAACTTCGTCCAAATCTCGGATCGAATCCGTGTCGAACCCTGCCTTGGTTCGATCCGTGACGAACCGGTCCGCTTCGTTGCCAATACTACGTACAAGATATCGATACAGTGAAGATGGTGTAAATCTCCACGGAAGACGACAGATACATGATCAGCCAAATAGTGGAATCTGTCATGGTGAAAACTGAACACTACAGATGAGGCCTCGATTGGAGTGAAGGCTGGCTCTGCACCCACCGACACCCCCCACATTAACTCCAATAACCGCATTTTCAATGTCATGATGATCGGATTGCCCACTCACAATGGTACGAGAATTCTGAAGGCCGTTATCTCATTCCTATCCACTCTTCACTGGCACTTGGAACCTCGGACCCAGGAGTTAGGCTTGATAGATGAGTTGGAAATTCCGTTGACAAATAGTTGGGATGCTGCGACACTGCTTCAGCTTCGTGACAAAGCTGCAGTTTGGGCCCATCACCATTTTCGAACGTACGCTAGCGTAGATGTAATGTGGGAAAACCTTGTGGCCACAGCTGAAGAGGCCTTTATCCTCCCCAATACTGTTATCAAATTTAAACGCGATTGGAAGTTACTTTGAATCAAAGGTGGCGAGTGTATTTTCACCTTTCATGAATATTTTTGAGTGTTTTGTCACCAATTGGAATCCTACGTGCCACTCTCTGATGAACTCCTTCACCTCTCATATTAGTCCAAAATCGACAGCAACTCAGAAGCATCCAATGCTTTGAGTGAGAAATTGGGAAATTAGCCAACAGTATTGCTCAACGACGTTATGGAGTACATCCTCTCAGTGGATGCTATACTTAACTCCAAGAAGCAACTGACATCGACAACGCTTAAGAAGATGGTGAGTAAATAGGAAGAAGATGGTAGCGGTGGTGGCGATAATAATATGAGTTTTTATACATGTGGACAAGTAGGCCACCCCACTCAGATATGCCTAAACAAGGACAATATCCTGACCGCATGGAGAGAAAACAAATCAGCCAATGATAAGAAAGATTCTAATGTGAAGAAGAAGGAGAGAGCATACAGGTGGAGAGGTTTTCATGGTGGTTGCAAGAAAGTCGGCAGTGGAATCAGAGGTGGCGGAAAACAACAGAGCTTCTGTTTGACCCAGCAGATCTCTGGAGAAGGTAACGATACCAAGGATGGCAAAGTGCAAGCATTGTCCGATGACAGTGATGATGGTTCGGATGACTCGAGCTCGAGCTGGAGAAATGGCAATGGTAGCAATTAGCTGTGAATCAACTCCCTAAAACTAAAACTATTACTGTGTCTACTTCAATGAAAAAGTTTACTCATTACCATCATCTCAAAATCAGAGATAACGATACCTTAGGCCTATTTCATTTTGCAGGGAAGCTTCGATATCAAAAGGGAGATAACATATATGGTGGAATAGCAGCCGCCACAGTCAAAGATGATAGAGCATCAGAGAATCACATAGGGAGAGCAACATTGGAAAAGTTAAGGAAGAAGAGTATGATGCTGGAAGAAAGAGATGGTGGCTGGATGATATTCGAAACAGCCAATAATAGGGTAGATGACAGTATTGAACGATGACAACAGGTGCACCTAAAATACAGACTTGGAGGCGATGGTTATACCTACACAGGATGGTTCAAAGTCTACGATGTGAAGGGATTTGATGTTATCCTTGGAACGTATTGGGTGCGAAATATCAATGGAACATACAGCACCGACAATCATACGAATGATATGTGAATATCTCAGGGTGGTGTACCATGGGATGAAAGGGAAAGGACGGCCCGGATCTACTATCTGTGTGGCCTGCAGGCTGACGATGAACTAGTTGAGGATGTGGTAAAAGAAGCCGCTCCTACCATGGGTATTGAAATTGTGGATGAGAAGCAACTTCTTCACACGAACTATCACCTCTGAGCTAAAGCACTTATGGTTCGTGTACGAATCGATGCTGAAGAGACACCTTGACTTCAGGAGTCGCCGGATGAATATTGAGCAATGCTCCAAGAGTTTTATATGTCTGACCTATTTGCCGAACCGACATATGAAATAATGCGGATTAAGTCACAGTTCAAGATTGAGTTCTCACCCTAAGATGATAAGAAGATCCCATACAGGACTCCATACTGACTGTCACACAAAGAAGATACAGCACTGTAATGCCAATTAGAGTAAGCACTCCGGAATAGATGGATATACCCAAGCAACAACCATTACGGCTCCCCAGTATTATTCGTACTAAAGAAAGATGGCGGTTTGAGAATGTGCATAGATTACTGTGCGGTCAATCGAATCACCAAGAAAGATTGATATCCCTTACGGCATATTGAAGAGTTGGTACAGCCGTTAGGTGGATCACCTTATTTCTCAAAGATAGACTTGGCTGCAGGATATCATCAAATACGTATATGCACTGCGAACTGTCAGAAGACAGTATTGTCAAATATATATGGGCTCTACGAGTGGACGGTTCTACCATTTGGGCTGGCAAATATACCTAGCTAGTTTATGCCTATCATGAACAGGTTATTGCCCTCTAACTCTGAATTATGCATATTTGTCAACTTTTACTTTGACGACATGTTGATTCATAGCTCGACCAGAAAGGAACACCTAGACCATGTTAGAGCAGTTCTGCAACTGCTGCAGAAAGCTGGCCTCAAACTAAAGAAGTTCAAGTGTACCTGGTTTTGACACGAAACTGAGTTTTGTGGTTTTCAGATTAACCAGAATGCAGTTCACACACAGGAGATGAAAACAAAAGCAGTCAGCGAATGGCTCCGACTCCAGAATACCAAATAGATTCATAGTTTTCTTGGACTAACTGGCTACTACTGTAAGTTTATATACCACTATATTCACACTGCTCTGTACCTGTACCGCATGTACAAGTTGGAGAAGAGTAAAGTTAAAAGATGGGGAGGTCGACAAAGCGAGCCACGGCTTGGGGAAGTTGGAATCCACCCTTTCACTTGGACCGGTGAAGCAGAAGAAGTCTTTCAGACGTTAAAAGATACCATATGCAAAGCTCCAATTCTGTCATTGTCAGAGGAAGGGGATGAATATGTTCTACACTCCAACACCAACAAGTATGCAGTTGACGCTGAACTATCCTAGAACATCAAAATGGGGAAATCAAGGCCATTGCCTATTGGAGCCGAAAATTGAATGGGACTGAGACACGATATCCGACTTACGATAGGGAGCTACTAGCGATTTGCGATTCTGTAGTCAACTTGTATTACTACATACATTCCGATAAGAAGTTTAAAGTACACATAAACTATACTTCATTGCGGCACATACTCATACAGCCCTGATTGACTGCATGTCAAATGGAGTACCTGACTACACTGCAAAATTACACATACGACATTCATTACATTCTAGGTGCAAACTATCAGGCAGCTGATATATTGACTAGACAATCTGATTTTCGACAGGAACGTTGTGTCACACAGTGTCGATTCTCACTATATCAATGTATGCAATGCCAACTCACACAATTGATCGTCCAAGACTCGGCAGTGTAGCGTGATGAAGTAGCAACAGAGACTAAGGATAGCTCTTGGAGCAAGTATATTGTGCAGATATTGAAGTCTGAGGATCAGGGACACCGATCAAAAGCATCCAGTCCAGCAACCTTATGGAAAGCTTGGACTTGTTGTTATCGATTTACCCTTGATAACAGCCTGTTGTACTTGACCTGCAAAAACAGGATCCCGAACGCCACAAGGACAAGCCTGACCGAATATATATCCCAACAACCTTGCATCACCGTATACTCCGTGAGGTAGACAACGCAGCTGTAGGAGGATACTTTGGAATGGCGATAACGTACATGATACTTCGATGATGCGTCAGTTGTATTGCAATGTGCAAGGGAATACAAAAGTATACACAAGGATCTGACACATGTGTACAGGTTTACCAGCGGGCTGGTAAAGTTGCAGGTTTATTCAGACCTCTACCAATTGTGACGGGTCAGTAGAGGCAGATAGGAGTGGATTTTATCACTGATGTGCCAATTTCAACAAGAGGAAATGACTGCATTGTGACATTCATTGTTCACGATAGTCAAACGGCTGAAGCAAATAAGAGCCATAGGCTATATACCCTAAAAGTGGAAAACCTCGTGATCCTGAGAACTAAAGACCTGTCGATCACATAGGCGAATCAAGATCACTCTTATCAGAAAATACAACACCCATGAGCCGGACCCTACAAGATCATTAAGTAATGTGGGCCAAATGCAGTCAAATTGAAATTACCGGCAGATATGACGATTCACAATGAAGTAAACGTCAGCAGACTCAAAAAGTAACTGCAGATCCGGTAGGATAAAAGCCACCTCCTCCTCCCATAAGAACTGTAAGAGATAAAGATGGCACAATTCAGCATTCGTACCTCATTGAAGCGATTATCTCGTACAACTGGGTGCTGGGCATCAAAGGCCGAAACAAATATCAAATCAAATGGGAAAGATACGACAATATGATCTGGAAACCAGTCGCCAACCTCTCAAAAGCAAAGTAAATACTTGACGATAACAAAACACAACACAGTTTGGGAGAAATGAAGGGTAAACGGAAATGGAAAGGTTAAGGCTGTAGGGCCGATAGCCATTGGTGATTTCTTTTGTGCTGCGGAGCTGATAGCCACCTTGCTATGGAGTCGATGGTAGTTCAGATTTTTTTTTTTTGTTTTTCCTTTTGCTTTCGGAGGACGTATTTTGTTCTCGAGAAGTATCTCGAAATTCTTGGAAAGGATATAATGTGGAGAGCAAGGATTGACATAAGGTACTGCTCAGCAGAAGACACAGGCCAGAAGGGGATACATGCCCAGCCAAAATGCTAGGCGATCCTCGAGGATACACTGGTTGCTTAGACTAAGAATAGACTATTGTCACTTCATACTACTACACATGAAATATGACAAAGGGCTTTTCTGGTTGTGTGCTGCCATTGGCACTTCACTTCAAGCCTGAAAAATACACCGCATATTTTATACAACTCTGGAAATTGTTTGAATCACTTCTTGATTGTGAGATATTCTTGTCATGTGAATATTGGATCAAAACATTGATGTCTGTCAGTTTGGGTTCGTACCAAATGGCAGTGACATCAAGTTCCAATATAATGATGCAGTGTGTTCTCACAAACAGTCAGGACCTACCATATAAAGTGAGAGTAGTGTTACCGGCATCTCTGACAGTACATATGCCTCTCCAAGTACCACCAATTGACTCTGTGCGATGGTGTATTGAACTCTGAACTTGTGTCTTGGCACACGCAGTGAGTGATATGACATGTTTTCATCTGCATTTCGTATCATCCATCCGGTCAACATCCAAACAGCACGCAAACAAGCAAGTCCGTGGATTCTTTTTTATATTCACATTTCTATTAGTGTCCAATTAGGCTGTGACTATGACTACATGGTGACAAACTGTATCTGCAATATATTCCAGAGTCTTGACATTTTATATACAGCTCGGTGAATTTTGTTCGCCATGTGACTAAATTCCACTACCCCTGCATGGCAACGACCCATGCATGGTAATGCTCAAAATATTCTGCCAACTGCATATTCAGTTCCCAGTATTGTCTACACCATTCACACCATAGCCCCCCTATGAACTCCAAATCAATTCTACCTTGTTTGCTTCAAATCTTACAGATCTAGCCTATTCCTCAATAAATACATTGACAGGGACCATACTCGATATCACGTCCAACCTCTTGAAGCAAAGACAGATTTCAAGTCCTCTGAAAGTGTTCCAACAATTCTCAGTGCTACTTCAACAATTATCATACTGGTGTCCATACCAACCATGACCACGTTGACTATTCTAATGCATTTTCTGTGTTGCACACGTCTCCCTCTCTTTAACCATGTAAATATGACTCAAAAAGCTTCTCATGTCCCGATGAGAGAGTCCCTGTCGCATACTTTCCGACCGACGATGAGTACAATGCTGAGGACAATTCTGAGCAGTACTTAGACAACCCCTTCCATCCATTCAAGAGTGAGAAGAAGTACAAATTCACAGAGCTGGTCACATTGAACTGTCTTCCCACCAACATCATCGATGACTTCCTGAAGGGCAACTGCGACCTCAAGGAGTATATGCATGATTCTCTGGAATCTAATGACAACCTCCGACAGAAAGTTGACACGATAGAAAATAGACTTAGCCATGGCTCCTGGAAGAAAGCTAGGTTGCAGATGGCATGGAATGTGCAGCATCCAGATGCATTTGAGTTTTGGAACTGTGAACCTTATAGAGTTTTCAAATTGGCTACTCTGGCAGCCAGCATACAAGGAAGATCATACATACACTCTGAAATATTGCTTCAATGATACTGGGCACCGTATTTACAATGAGATTCATACTGGAGACTGGTAGTGTGATAAGCAGGTAAGCTTCCTTCTTATACCCTTTACAAAGCTCTATATCCTATCTTGTACAATACTCACAATTGTGTAGACAATACTACCTGTCGGTAACACTCTGGAGTCAATAATATTCATGTCTGTTGGCACCCAACTCAAAAATATCTCTGGCAATCAGAAGGTATAGCTGATATATGTAACAATAGGCAATCCATCTGCAGCAGCACAGATGAAGCACACAATGTACAGCATGTTGTTGCTCACGCTTATACCCATTCCTGTCAAGATGCGCGATGTCCACCTCAAAGAAGAAATGCTCACAGGAAGCATAACCGAATGGTCTCTAAGAATGTGCTGCAGTATGTGTTGCAACCCCTACTGAGTTCTGTCACCCACACCTTATATGCCCGCTGAGCTGATGGCAACTTCAGGCATTGTCATACGATACTGACTGTATAGATGGCCTATCACCCTGAATACTGTGATCTTCACAACATCAAGAATAGTGTATGCTACTGGTTCGAGTGCCCCTTGCAGGAAATGCATGATCTACCCTGATGACATAAGCAATACAACCTCCAGGATGATAATATATATTGTATACTCTAAGATTCAAATATACCCCTGAGCATTGCCAATCTCAAATGCAACGATGTCTATGCAGACTTCAACATGTTATGATATCTCGATTGCGTTAGAAGTGATCTTTCCAAGCCTGATCTACTCCACACAATGGAAATTGCGATGTTGAAGAACCTCCTGATATGGCTTCAGGAATATCTCAAGCCGCATAAGCAACATTACAAGCTCAATGATATTTGACTCTCAGTACCTACATACCTTGTTATGACGAAGTCAGGATGTAAATATCGGTAGGTATTGCATTGGAACAGAGGAGAAATCAAGACGATGACAGGATTCCTTGTAGGTATCATAAGATATACTCTGCAGTATCCAAGTGCCTCTCACCGCAATGCTTTTGACGATGCAGTTGAGTGTTCACGCCCTTTTATTGAGTTCTATTTCTATTGGCAGTATGACTCTTACGATGACGAAACCCTAGACCTTATGGGCAATGCTCTACATCCTGTTCCCAATTCAAAGAATGTATTTCAACAATTTACAGCTGGCAAATGACTTTCAGCAGAGGCCAAAGAGTAATGTACAGAAATGTGTGCCGACTGGGATGGTGAGTTCAGTTCTGAAGAAAAAAAGAAGAAAATGGCGGCCCCTTGACAGTGCATTCATGATGTCTGAAAACGTATTATCGATGCAGAAATGGCCGAATACATTGCAAAGGGAAGCGATTTCAACTTTTCCAAGATACATCTCATGCAGCACTTCCGAGAGCAGTTACAACAGTATGGTTCCCTTAAAAAGTGTTCCACGAAAATCGGAGAAAGTTCCCATCGGAAGCGGATTAAGGACTGGTTTAATGCCTCCAACACGTTGGGTGATTACTAAACTTGCATAATCAACTACTACCTACAGAGTGATATATTTGCTGTCGGAAAGGCCAATCATGACACATAGGATCGTAAACCAGCTGCACTTTAGACGAAGACAGAAGTGACCGTGCAAGTGACTATGGAAGTAATCATGAAAGTAATGGTGGAAGCAACCACTACTAGTCGATGTCATTTATTGAGGTTCATATCTCTGCATCCGCACAAAGGACAATTGAAAGTCAAGACCTTTCAAGGCCTCTTGAAAATAATCAGTGATGACATCCTCTGAAATAGTCTGTATGTTACCACCTGTCATTTCTGACACTCACAGCAGGTTAATATCAATTCGAATGCTCTCTTAACTGGTGCTCCCACAAGTTTCCATGGATTGGATATAGAATCACGCAACATATATGATAAGCAAATTATTCAGAAGTTTCGGTTTACTGGAGATAAACAATAGTATTCTCAGGCTAACTGCCATTACTGGGTATGGGTTCAACCTTCGCAATATAAAGGGGGGCAGGAATTGTTTCACAGGATACTGCAGAGATACGTACTATATGGTATGCTTGGTCTATGCAAGCTGCGAATCATCCATTTGCATGGCAAGAATTTCTTTTGGCTTGCATACAATGTAGTGACAAAGTCTGCCAACTGTAAAATGCTGTAATGTACATCACAGCTACTCAGGGTAGTGAACCATAATCTGGAGGTATATATGCAGTAATTAGTGCAGGAAATTTTGTGGGTAGGGTTCACATCATTCCAGAGAAGTCCATTTCATCGAAGTCGGAGAATAAATGATAGAAAGTTAATAGTCTTGTAGATATAGCGACTTGGAACAATATTTATTAAATGCTAGAGGACGAGATAAATACAGTGGTGAACAGGATATAAACGGTGTTTTGAACTGTAAATAGACTTAATAAATATGACTTAGTAATAGGCAAACCTTCAAGTTGCTTGCATCCAGCCAAGATATAGACGTAAGCAAAGTAGTTGGCAGCTGCTACTGCTGAATCGCACTTCTTCATGGAAAACAGCTTAGACAGATAGGCAGGCCAAATGGTGTAATATGGAGTGCATAGTATGGAATTATATGCAGTACATAGAATCATCATTACAATATCCAGAGCAGTATTTTCATGGAGTACGAAGTACAATACAATTGTACTGGCTAGATGAAGAATACAGTATATTACACTCCCAAGGATACTGTGTAGATTGATCTGCGACCATGCAAATACCTGGTACCAAGAGTTGTTTTTACAGTGCCTCACATAGTATGGTCACGGACTTACATGTAATCCTGCCTTCCGATGTTACATGCACTTCAAGTGCACCAACAATGTCTGAGTGTGACCAATATGACCTAGTGCAGAGATTCTTTCCCAATGTTGAATGACTGCTATCAGCTCATTGGGTTATGGAGGTATTACTGGAAGGTAAGGGTTACTGTCGAGGATAACCTATTACAACAAGAGCTTCAGAATTCTAACCTTCACTTCTATTTCAGGATTAGGAGTACAGATAGAGTATTGGCACCTGAAATGGTACCTACAGATGACAGCAGTTATATCCCTACCAATTATCAAGATTTCCTTGAGATCTTTATTAAGGTAACAGTAGAGATGCTGCCACGGTATCAGTCAATTGATCATGCGATTGACCTGAAATCCGGATACAAGCTCCCTTATTGGTGTATCTATAACCTGTCACATGTTGAGTTAAGTACTATAAAGGCCTACATTGAGACAAATCTGGCCAATGGTTTCATCCAGCAGTCATCATGACTGGAGTTGATACCGATACCTTTTGCAAAGAAGGATACCAGCTTGAGACCATGCGTGGACTATCAACATCTCAAAGCTGATACAATCAAGAATTAGTACTGCCTTCCATTGATCTCGGAAATGCTTGACCATGTTGGTAGCATCAGAATATTTACGAAACTTGTTCTTTGCAGAGCATATCACATTATTCGCAGTAAGGAAGTTCAAGAGTATAAAATGCTATTCTGTACCTGATACAGTAGGTTCGAACACAAGGATATATCATTCGGTCTGTCAAACCTTCTGGTGACTGTTCAGGATTACATAAACGATTGCCAACAGCCTTAAATCGATGACTTTGCCATGTGTTACCTTGATGATATCCTGATCTACTCCACCGACGAAAAGAAGCACAACGAGCATGTTCAGAAAGTACTGCAATAGATGCAGGAGTTCGGCCCCCATTGCAAGATAGCGATGAACCAAGTGGGAATCTCGGAGATTCGCTTCCTTACCTTTGATATCAGTGCTGCAAGTATCAGCATAGAAATTGATCGGATCGCTACTATTGAGAAGTCTCAGGATTCACCAACTTCCCATTTGGTATGGGATGTCCACCTTATTCTCAGCTTCACTAACTTCTAACAGAGGTTCATCCGAAAATATACCAACGTAATGGCACCCATATCGAACATACTCAAGAAGGCTACAGTGAGTCCAATTTGGGAGTGGCTGAGAGACATAGAGATCGCCATCCGGAATCTGAAGAAACCTTTTTCCATAATCGCAATCGGTCTTAGTACTTATGCAAATCTACAAAGGCATACGTATCTAATCTTCCATTTCTTTATATATATATATATGCTGCAACTCAGAAGGTCTGCAGATAAAGAGAGGGATGATAAAATCATAATACCATATGCACTTGGCTTGTTAGTGTGCTTGGCCTTGTTATTGCAGTTGGATTTGTAAGTACACTTGGATCATAGGTGTACTTGGCCTCTTAAGTGTACTTGGAACACAGGTGCACTTGGCAGCCAAGGCCAGATTGGTGCTGTATATATATAGTCATCTCGCCAAGTGATTTTGCACTCGAGTGATTATTCTACCTACCTTATCTTATATTTGATATCATATTTATCACCTATTGCATTTGCAACTATATCTATAAATATCCATCAAAATGAGAACGTACCTCTTTATATTATTCCATAAATTGCTAGGTTATACTTTGAAGATGTTAGTATCATATGAGGTTCTTTAGTTGACAGGAATCAGATCAAGATGAAGATTGGGAAGCAGATCAGATCTCTGAAAGTCATATGTGTCTATCAGTGGTATATGTCATAAAGGTTTTCTTTTTGGATACGTATATCTTGTCTCAAACCAATCCTCCATTTGCTTGATTGTATCAGTATCCTCAGCCTTGCCATGCTCTCGATATTGTAATATGTAGATATCATTATGAACATCTGAGACGAGTTATCTCAGCTGGAGATTGCATTTTGCCAGTTATAGTTGCAAGAATATTATTCTTCAAGCAGCATTTAATCTTGACTACATAGAGACTCTTTGTCTGCTCCAAATACTCGGCAATTCAGTTAGATAGAACCGGCCAGAACTCTCATATCAGGTCATCACTACTATTACCCATAATACCTGACATATCCTGATAGACCTTGATTGGTGTTGTTATTATGTGGCAAGTGATCTGGAATAGATTAGCATTAGCTTCTTCTGTTAGCTGATCATTGATGGCCTTGTGAATCTTTTGAAACTTGGTGGCCCAGATCTCTTGACAACAACAATATAGGTGAGATTTGATTATTTGTTATCCAGACCCGAATTGATATCACTGATTGTACAATACAAAGAACAGATTTTCTGGTCTCTGATGGTAAGAGTGTATGTCCTTGTAGGGGTGGACATATTTAAATATGGTTGCAAATGGAATAAGTGATAAAGATGATATCAATTATAAAGTAATGTAAGTAAGTAAGTAAGTAAGTAAGTAAGTAAGTAAGTAAGTAGATAAGATTATCACTAGCATGCAAAGGTACTTTGCAAGGTGATTATATATGCTGGTCGGTTACCTGGCCTAAGCAGCCAAGTAAACCTGCAAGCCAAGTACACTTGCAAGGTCAAGTGTACTTACAAGGCCAAGTGCACTTACAAGGCCAAGTACACTTATGAGGTCATACACACTGGCAAGGCCATGCTAACTCACGTGGCCAAGTATATCTGGTACAGCTATGTTGCTGATGGAATTGATAAGGTAGATCATTGTAAGGATGTACGTCCTCGTATGGATAGATACTTAAAGATACGGTTGCAAATAGAATAAGTGATAAAGATATCAATTGTACAGTATGTAGGTAAGATAATTGCTAGCGTGTCAAAAGCACTTCGCGAGGTGATCATATTTAAAGGGTACTTACCTGGCCTCGGTAGCCAAGTATACTTGGGAGGGTTAAGTGCGCTTGGGAGCCAAGTACACTTGGGAGGGCCAAGTGCACCTAGCACCGCCATTACATCATCCCCTTCTTTATCAGCAGATCTCCTGAGCTGCAACATATATACATGAAAACAAGATAAGGTGTGTACACCTTCATACGTCTGTATAAGTTCCGCAACAGATCGCTGCCATCGTGGCGACCTCACGATGGATTCTGTGCACGAGGATATCCACCTCCAGTGGTAGGTGGTAAAATCCGTAACGATACTATTTATATCGGACCGAATCCATAAGATGAGAAGAAGAAGAGAAGCGAAGCGAAGGAAACCTGAGGAGCTGTATCATTTCCTTCAAATCCTCCCGATCCTCCCTAATCCTGATCCTCTGTAGCTCCGACCTCGTCCATTATGGCTGTGGCTTAGTTGGATGCTCTCGGTACAACTTGTCAACTAGTTCTTGAGTATTCTCGAGGTTCTCTGCCGGCTTCCAGCTCGTGCGTAGGTAGTTGTAACCGGCCCACTGAACGAGATAGTAGAGCTTGCGGTAGTATCGCTTGGAATCGAGAATCCGATCGACCTTCTATTCATCCGTATCATTGACAATCTTCGGTTGCGATTCTGATGATGGCTGGCCGATAGCCAGAAGTGAGTATTTATCAAGCAGAGAGACGTGAAATACGTTGTGTATATACATCGTCTTTGGCAAGTCTAATTTGTAAGTATTCTTGTTGATAGCTTTATTCACCGAGCATAGTTCCACGCACTTGTAATTTGACTTCTTTGATATCCTTGCTGTCTTGATGTTCTGAGTCGAGAGCCAGACCTTATCTCGGATCTCGAACGTTATTTCCTTGTCGCTAGCATACTTCGTCAGGTGGGCTTGAGCTTCCACCAGATTTTCTCTCAGGGTGCGATGCGTCTCCTCAAGGGCCATTGTTATGGAGTCCGCTTGGACTTCCGACTTCAATCGGAGTTGAGCTAAGTCCTTGGAGGCCTTGAGCTGCATCATCGGGAGGTAGTTGTAGTTGGCCCAGAAGGGAGTCATCCTTGTTGAAGTATACACCGCATTGTTGTAGGCAAATTCCACCAATGGTAAGAGCTCTACCCAGTTATCCTGCTCATAGTTGCAGAAAGTCCGGAGGTACTACTCCATCGTCTGATTCTGCCGATCCATCTGGCCGTCCATCTGCGCATGAAAGGCAGTCGACAGTCAGTGGTCCATACTCATGTGACTGCAGACCCTCATCCAGAACCGACTAATGAATTGGGTACTGGGATCGATGATGATGTTGTCGGAGATGTCACGTTTGCAGATCACATACTCGAAGAAGAGTCTGGCCAGCTCTGGTGAGGCGACATCCTTTCTGCAGAGCAGATAGATCGCCATCTTGGTCAGTCGATCGATGATGAGTAGGATCCCCATGTATTCAATTGCGGTCGATTCTGGCAAGTCTGTAACGAAGTCCATGGTGACCCCTTTCCAGGGTTGTGATGGTGGTGGCAGTGACATGATGACTTTGTGGCAGGCATACCGCAGGGCCTTGATTCGGTGACATATTTCACAGCCGCCGATGTACTTCCTTATGTGCATGTCCATCACAGGCCAATAGAAATTCCTAGAGACTAACTCAGCAGTTTTAAGAGCTCCAAAGTGATCAGACTCAGGGTTGTCATGGAAGAGACTTATCACTTGGCCACAGAGAACATCGTCTACAGGGACAGATATCCTCCCCTCGTAGGTCAGAGCTCCAGGGATGACACTCCATTGGTTGACGTCTTTGGCTTCGACTTCAGCTTTGGCTTTGGCTATGTCTATTGGGTTATCGACTAGCTTATCCGAGATGTTGATCGCCAATGGGTCAGTAGCCTGAACCTTCTTTATCCCCGGTAGGAGGTCATCGTTGGGTTCGACTGTCAGCATTGCCAAAAGCTGTCCGACAGGCTTCTCGTAGCCGATCTCATAATCGGGCCGTTTTGATGGGCCGTTGGCAGTGTTCTTCGTGCCTTCCAGGTGCTCAATTGTGAAGTGGTATGCCGAGAGAATTGCCGACTACCTAGCTTGTCGCCACGAGAGTACTTTGGAAGTTTGGAAATACTCAAGATTCAAGTGGTCACACCGCACAAGAACATTGTGATGGGTGCCCTCCAGATAGTGCTGCCATTGCTTGAATGTCTTGAGGATGGCAAGGAGTTCCCGATCGTACGTATTGTAGTTCTGCTCAGCTGGAGAGCATTTCCGAGTGTAGAAATTGACTGGCCGAAGGGTTCCGAAGCCATCATACTGGTACAGGATACCTGCAATCGCGAAGCTGCTCGCGTCTGACTGGAAGATGATCGGCTTGGATGGGTCGAAGTGCTGCAAAATCGGTGCCACAGTAAAGGCTTTCTTCAGCTTCCGGAAGGTGAGCTCTGCATCTCTCGGCCACTCCCATTTGGGCTTTCCTGTAGGCTTTCCTGTAGCCTTCTTTAGCAAGTTAGATATGGGTGCCGTCACCTTGGCATATTTCCGGATAAACCTCTGGTAGAAGTTCGTGAATCCGAACAGTATTTGCACATCATGGACTGACTTAGGAGTCGGCCAATCCTTGATTGTTGATATTTGGTCCAACTCCATGCCGACACCTTAGGAGCTGAACACGAAGCCGAGATAGCCGACTTTCGTAACTCCAAATTGGCACTTCTCTGCCTTGCAATAGAGTCCAAACTCTTGGAGTGATGCCAGCACCTTTCAAACATGCTCGTCGTGCTCTTTCTCATTTGTGAAGTAGATCAGAATGTCGTCAAGATAGTATACGGCAAGGTTGTCAATATAAGGCTGCAGACAATGGTTGATATAAGCCAGGAAAGTAGCTGGTGTGTTTGTCAAGCCAAATGGCATGAATTTGTACTCGAATTGGCCGTATCGGATTCGGAATGCCCTCTTGTACTCGTCACCCTCCTTAATACGAATAAGGTGGTAGGGTCCATGGAGGCCAGGTTTCGTAAAGACCCTGGCGCCTCCCACCCAGTCAAGAATCTATGAAATCAAAGGAAGAGGGTACCGGTTCTTAACCGTCACCTTAGTGAGCACACGGTATTCCACACAAAGTCTTAACCCGCCGTCATTCTTTTTTGCACAAGGTATTGGCGCTGCCACCGGTAATTATGACCGCTGCATGAAACTATTGGCCAGGTTTGTCTCGATGCAGGCCTTTAGAGTTCTCAACTCGACCTCCGATAGGTTATAGATATGCCTATGTGGTAACTTAAATCCAGGCTCCACTTCGATCGCATGGTCAATTGACCGGTGCAGTGGCAGCGTTTCTACCCTGGCCTTACTAATGACCTCCACGAACTGCCAATACTTGGCGGAGATATGGCTGCCATCGTCTGTAGGCACCATCTCAGGTGCGGCTCCATCTATACTCATTAGAAATAAGTTTTTATTTGAGGATGGAAGCGGAAGTTGTGAAATCCAGGAACCCTTTTCGTAACGAGTTATCCTCGATGGGAAACCCCCCATCGTCCGGTATTCTCTTTGTGACTCGGCGAGCCAGTAGCAGTCATTCAAGCTCCGCATTGTTGGTAACACTTCTACCACAACTCTCACTGCTGCTCCCTGCTCACGCATTTATCACCTGGGGCCAATCTCACCTCCTTCGGCGATACCTTCTACAGTCGCTCCCAGCAGTCCTGTACAATCCTCCACTCTTAGCAAGAATATTCCGACGACCTCTCCTCTAATCAATAGATCGTCGAAGGCAGTAGCTCCAAGTATTTCAATATCCGGTATCTGAATATCCGGAGTACAGCCACCTTCGGAATATGTCTCCTCCCTAGCTGTAGATACTGGTGTATTCCCGAGGCATTCTGGTTGGTCTGCCCGGTCCACTGCCACCACTTCCACTCCCCCTGGGGTTGGCAGAGCCAAAAGTCGACTGCTTTGCCAATCAACATCAGGATTCCTGGACTGGAACCAAGGCAACCCCAAAACCAAGTTGTAAGTCTGCATGGGTACAACTAGCACATCCTATTCCTGAACCGGTGATAAGCGCTCCAACTATTGAACTGTGATAGCCATTTCTCGACTCTCACTCGTGTAAGACATCACCTGGTCGTTAAGGGTCTGAGTCGTGACGAAAGTAAGTTAGTGCAGTTAACCGAGCCATTTGATTAATCTCCGTAATATGAAGATGCTAGTTACACCACAATTGGCAAGTGTTCGCATAAGATGCATGTCCCCCTTCCCATCTCTTATAAGAACCTCATGGACAATATGTAACGTGTCTGGTCTAGCCGTACCACATAAGCACTGAATTGACATGAGAGCTTTTGGACTCTCTAACACTACCCTTGGCTTCAAGGCAATCCTATGTAGTTGTATGCTATCCATCGCCACCATCAATACCTGCATTGCCACCCTTTCCAAATCCAATTCCGCCTCATTGAACCTCTCCTGCCAGGCTAGATGCCGAGAGAGGCTTATCAGTTTTTTGTCTGGTGGTTATCAAACGACATCTGTCGTTTGACTTGTTACCCTCCATTGCCACTCGAAGCTAGTTTCTGATCTTGTGGTGGGTTAACTGGGGAATATTCAGGGCAGGAACTCGCTCTGTGGTTCGGCGATCGGCAGGGTAAGCATTTGCCTCTGGATCGTCGGCTTTCAAAGATCTCCATCGAAACCAACAGTGCTGGCGATAAGTCTGACGCTTGTCCTCCGCCTGTTTTGCCGTGTTTGTTCGATTCAGGCTGGCCGAATTTGTCACCGGTACCAGTGGTATTTCCCACCTGGGAGATGGATGGTCGGTAGCCCCGCTTGCTGCTCTTGTAGAACGTGTCCGTCAGCTGCTTTTGGTGCTGAGGCTGCTGCCTCCCAGTCGTACTTCCTGATCCGGACTGGAATTCCATGGTTGCTGCTCGGTCGAAAAGCTTGTCGATGATTCTGAACCTTCCGTTTGTAGTCAAGGGTTTAATCTGTGATTGTAACCCAGACTTCATCCCCATCCAGGCCATTTCGTATGACCTCTTAGGGTCCTGTTCTTAGTCCCATTCGGCTTCTTGCCACATGGTACGGAGCCGGTTGGCCCATATCCGTACTGGTTCCTTCTCGTCATAGAATTCCAGATCTTGCTCTTGGTAGACCCACACGGCTGCGTTCAGCATGCGGTCGGGGTCGCCGTACATCTTTTGGAGTAACTCAACAAAGAGGTTGAAATCGTTTATGGCAGGGTGGTTCAAATTCCATAATTTTTGGCTCCAAGTGACTGGGTCCTCCATCTTTATTTTCCGTTGCGAAGGATCCTTGTGGCCGCTGCAACTGCTGAGTAGGTTCAAGGCGTACTGGACTTTATCCGGTACCCCATTTGGGAAATAATATTGGTGTGAGTCGAAGTTCCTACAGAGGATACTAATGAAGTTATCCAATTTGGAGATGCCCCTGCAGTATCGCTCAGGATCGATCATCTTAAAGATTCTGGACTTACCACGTTCCTGCACCACGTGTCGCTCCCTACCAGCCTCTCGTTCTCGAGCTACTTATCTCTCCCGGGTCCATTCCACTCATTCGGCTGCTCTTGCATCGCGCTCGACCTGTCGTTCGGCTCGCATTTCGGCTTGTTGCTTGAAAAGGAGCTTCAGCATCAATCGATTCTGGGTGGCCATGCCACGGTGATCATCTTCGGTAATCATTGATGAGAAGTCGATGTTGTCGTCATCATCTTCTCTGACGCGTGTATTTCCCACTCAGGATTGAGATCACCATCATCAAGATTCAGAGTATCGTCGTCGCCATCGAGATTATCATCGATCTCCTCCGGAAGAACGAATGGTCTCTCTACTGGAGCCCATTGACTGCTAGTCATTGATGCCTGCAGAGTTTCCTCGCTTTCACGATCGTCAAAGATGCGTACTTGACTTCTAATTGACTTTTTTGGAGGCATTGGGGTGCAATTGAATGTAATTGACTGATGGTCTATTTTTGGATACGTATCATGACGTATCGAAAAAGTAAAGAGATCACGAAGTCCCATGAGCGAAAAGTATGTGGTGATTGAAAAGTGATTATAGTGTATGGATGTACGTCCTGGTATGGATAAATATATATAGATACGGTTGCAAACGGGAATAAGTAATAAAGATATCAATTGTACAGTATGTCGATAGGATAATCGCTAGCATGTCAAAAGCACTTCATGAGGTGATTATATATGAAGGGCACTTACTCGGCCTTGGCAGCCAAGTGTACTTGGGAGAGTCAAGTACACTTGGGAGCCAAGTACACCTGAGAGCCAAGTGCTCTTGGGAGCGCCAAGTGTACCTGGGAGCCAAGTAAGCTTGGGAGGGCCAAGTATACCTGGCACCACCATTACAATCATATGTGAGGAGCAAATTAGTTTTTAAATTATTGCTCCATTCGGTACTAAAATTTGCATCTCTCACTTCCAGTCCCTGATATTTATTGAATCGATCAGTACTTCTTACAAAAATCCATTTCACAGTGCATATTACTTTTGTCCCTGATAGTATCATGGATATAGTATTTACTCTGTATATTTGATTCGATTGCAAAAGGAAAATTCGAGTTTGCAAATGTGGAAATCTTGAGGCCCATTGTTGTAATCTGGAATATACCCATCCATATCTTTGATATAATTGTAATATATATGCGCTGAGAGAAAGCTGTACTGGAAAGACAGAAGCTGATCTCTACCATTCAACTATTAATCAATTTGCTTTCCAAGACAGTTGTTCTGAACTATCCCATTGGTCACAGTAAAGGTAGTCTCAACATCAAAGGGATGGAAGAGTCTGATGATGTATGAGTGGTAATAGTTATCTGAGAGGTTACAACTGGTATACCAGGATCCGGATACATCTTCTTTCTTGGTTTATCGAGTTTGAGAGATTCCAACTGGATGTTATCTATATCCAAGGTAGTATTGGCAATGAACTGTTGGAGGTTCATTCACTTGTCCTATTTGGTTGGAGCGAACCGAATCCTAACCAAGACATTCGCTTCAAACTCCACCATGTCATCCCACAATTGCGATCCAGAATAGGTAAGCGGATTCGTATCCGATCAGCTCCAATTATAGTTCATCCTGTAGCTAACCTCACGCGGTACAGGATAAACTAATGGTTGAGCCAATAGAATCAGAACTGGCTTACATATGTTTGTTCTCAGTTGTGGTATTCGGTTCGAGGTTTGAGTCGAACTCAAATCGAACTCCCCCTTGATTCAATCTACTTCGAAATGATCTGCTTCATTGCCAAACTATTTATATTGCGATTATCGATTCATATAGGCAGGAACTATGTTTTACACAAGAAGATATCTGTTGTAATATCGTTATTGACAGGTATATATCTGGCATGGCCCTGAGCTTATATTAATACATGAAATAATACATGGAAGATAAACACATATTGTAAGATAGATCTAGATATCAATCGTAGAGTAGGAATCACCTTTCAGAAAGCTAAGAAATGTAGCACCAACTCAATATTATAGATAGATAATGTGATACGAAATAAGACATATGATACTTTGACGGTCACCTTACCAATTCATTTTGCAGTTCATACCTGATCTTTGACAGCTGCACCTGATAGAAATTGTTTCAAATAATCATCACAAATGGGACAATCATTGATTTCAAATGAATATACCATAACAGATAGTATATAGCAAGGTTTTATATCATTACACAGACCAGACACTGAAATTGAACTCAAGAATACTGTATATGATAATGTATGTTTCAGAATTTATCAGCAAATCGCAGTATATAATTGGTGTAACAAATCAAGTGAGTGAAAAGAAAATGAATAACTGGGATCAGCTGGAGATGAGATCTAGCTATGCAATCAAACTGCAACGAGAAAGTAGTAGTGTTGGCAATGAAGCAGATCGGTTCTTGGCAAATTGAACTGAAGTGGGATTCGAAGCAGATTCGATCTGAAGTTTGCTGAAGATCCGAGGTTCGACTCAAACTTCGAGCCTTTTGAAGTGAATGGTGTGGCAAGGATCAAATTAGCTCAAACTGAACCGGTTCCTCAAAGGTACAAACTTCCAACAGTTTGTTACCAACACTAGGAAGTAGTATTCACTTTATTCACAATATGACCCTTGAATACCACATCAATATCAGATCAATATCCCTCCTCTGGAGGTCAATCATGATCTGAGAGGGCTTCGTCTGATATATACTGTACTACACAAAGGCCTTTCATATGACCTTCTCAATCTATAAAATCTGAGGCTTACTGACATCTTTTCTTATCTTAAATACTTATTATAAACCAAGGTGATCCCACTCACTTCTTTGCAGTTAATTCCTACACCACCTTTGAATACCTGTTGGCTGTCAAACTTATCTTTATACAAAGAACACTTTGTCTGAAATCTCAGACTTCTTTGGGGATTCTGTATCTATATGCTTCTATCATATCTGTTAACTTTCCATATCAATATCCTAATCTATACTCTCCCATTGCATCTCAATATCTAATATTAATATATTACTCTGTATGGTGTAGTTTGTGATCGATATCTATTCAGGGGTATGGATTCCTCCCTACTTATACAAAGCTGCAGAGCTGCAATACAGTGCCATACTCTAATCTAACTGGATTTACAATCATACAACCATCTATCCCGACAAGAAAGAGTCCTTGCCTGAGACAATAGTAAAATCCTGACTCTGAAAATACTAACTGAACATATCCTCCATTGCCATCAACTCCCTACTGTATTTTTCCACCTCTCTCACCAAGTTCACCTCTGGCTAGACCTCTTGCGATCCTCAAACTGTATGTATTTGGGTAGTGTATGTTTGGGATCAGGCAGTTCAGTTCATCGCTATTCACTGTTGCTATATCTTTGTTTATGGTATCCTTTCCATCAAAACGTTTGATGTGGTGGATAGGCTTCTAGGTACTGTCTTCCTTGACATACCCTTTCCAAACAGCCAGGAAGTATACTTTTCCATAATCAGCACTCTGTTTTCAACGTGTGATGTATTCAATATCATTTTCTGAATCTCTGCTTTTGGTTATCCTGATTGGTGGCTGTGATAATTGTGGCTGTGTGTAGTCAATTATGAACCATTTGATTCGGAAAATGTTAAAAGTATTATGTACTTGCAGGTTGTCTGGCATATCATTTAGCTTGAAAGCATTTTTTCCATGCTGTATTTCTAGGGTGAATGGAACCATGTACTTCTACGATAAGACCTTGCTGAATCGGATGCCCTGGCCATCGGAATCGACTGCATTGCTGTCATTCCTGCCTTCAGGTTTGTTTTCAGTGGCATTTGCATATTACAGCGGGAGATTCCTTGTGCTCAAAATAATGTAATCCCTGGCCTGAAAGATGTGGAGTTGTCACTTCTTATTGTCTGATGAATTTATATGGTCAGTTTAACATTCAACATATTCGTCAACTGGTTCAGAATTTGATTCATTTGTATTGTGAGGTTGATAGCTATAGAGTCACCTCTAGACAGCAGTATTATTGCTGCTGCCATCATGTCGAATGGTGTCCTGGGGTTTATTCTAGATCTGCTTCGAAGGGGTACATTCTGTGTAGCTGGTGAATACGTGGGTTATAACTGAACCTTGCTGAACTTAGAAGTTGGTCCCATCTGTATTGATTTGCCATGGCAAAGGTCCAGTGCTATCTCTTCACAATTTGGTTACCCTTCTCTACCCAACTGTCGGTCCGAAAATAGAAGGCAGTTGATATCTTTGTTTGGATTTGCCAGATTATAGTAAGGTACTGCCAGTAGTATTGGCAACAAAGCAGACCGGTTCATCGCAGATCGAATCAGGTCGGAGTTCGATACGGATTCGATTCGAGATTTGGACGAAGTTCTGAAGTTTGTCCGAACCGGTTCGCGAACCATCTATCCTCGAACGATAATAAGTAAGCGAGTTCTTGTCCGCAGTTGTACACCGAAATGGTGGGGTTTGTGGCGAAAGACTTGGCAAAGATCAGGTTCGTATGGACCAAATCGGTTCGTCAATTGTACGAATCCTGGACAGTTCGTTGTCAACACTAGCTGCCAGAACTCTGAGGTGAATTGGAGGTCATAGTCTGATACTATGGCTGCAGGTACAGTGTGAAGGCGGCAGTACCCATCCATGAAGGATTTGGCAATCGCTCTGCAATTACACTGGATGCCGAGATGGTAACCCTCTGTACTGAGTTAATCAGTGAGTCGATGAAAGTAATGATGGTATTATATCCTGTCATTCCGCTTCCATTATCGACAGTTGACAACAGCTTGGTAATGAGATCCACACAGATCCATTCCCAATATAAGGTCAGAATCTCGAGCAGGTGGAGCTTAATATACACTTTCTGGTTTGATGATTTACTTTGATGATAGGCTGAGCATTCCTGGATCTACTACCGGACATCCTGAGCTAGTCCTTTCGAGTAACACTCTCTGGCTACCAGTGCAGATATCTACTGGACCGCAAAATGGCCTCCAATTGGCGACTCGTGAGCTTCTCGAATGTCTCATCTTCAGAGCTCCTTAAGTAAGTACTGTGTTCCATCGCTACCTACCGTATTAGCCTATCTTGTAGTGCAAATTGCAAAGCCCACTTTCTATATGCCCTCGAATCCGTATCTGAACCTGGCTCTGATACCTCCTTTCATTCCCCGCTATAAGTAAATGCTCAAAATACAGGTACTGCCCATATGCAACCAGACCCTTCTGTAGCCAATGATTTGCTTCAAAGACACCACACAGTAGGACTTATTTATTTGCTGAATTTACTGTTGTATATATGGCCTCGATCAACATGTGTCATTCTGCTCAGGAGGGCCATGGATTCATACCATCTGCCTGGCAGCTTAATACGATGTAGATGTAATTCTTCATACATGCGTAGTACTCAATATCGAAGTCATGCTCCTTCAGAATTTCCTACCAGTCGTATTTGCCTCACTGTGAGCTTTGGAAAGCCAAGAATATATTCAAGTGATGAATGATTGGTCTAGACTCTGAATTTGTGGCCGCTTTTGAGATACAATCGCCAATGCTCAATTGCATCTCAAATACTCAGTAGCCTTTAATTGTAGTTACTGTAATGCATCTCAGTATAGTACAGCCTTCAGGAAAGATATATAACATATGCGATCATATGGTCTTCAGGTGTAGTTATCCCTTGCAACTACTGTAGTGTGGCTGTACTGACGAAGTCTGATGTATTCCTTTGTACAACATAATCACAATTCCCTTTTATCGAGTAGGACAATTGCTTGCCGATGAATCATTGCCGCCATTTGGAAGTCTAGAGCTTTTGTAATTGCACCCTATCATGTGGTATCTACGCAGCATCCATTGAATGCTGACTGGTTGATAGTCATAAGATTTAGCTATGTGGCGAAGATTTGTTCGAAGGCTGGAATGAAACGGTAGTAAACATCCGCTAGGTCTACAAAGCTCCTCATGTTGCAGAAACTCTGCAGATCCTGCCAGTGAGTGATTGCTTTGACTTTCTAGTGTGTCATGCGAATGATGTTATTTTCTCTGTCAATTTCGAATTCCAGGAATGGTATCTTTCTACTCCTGAAAGTCCACTTGATCTCATGCAGCTGAAAGCCCACCATGAAACTGGTATCCAGTACCACGTTAACATCAGAGGGGTACTCTTCAATGACTGTTGAGTAGATCAGGATATCGTGAATAATTACATCGCAGTAGCCATCATCAATGTACTGCTGCAGCAAATCAATTATCAGCCACATGAATTCGGTTGACACATTTGCAATACCAAATCTCATAACTAGCCACTCATACAATCAATTGTGACAAATACAAACCATTGTTTCAATTGAGTTGAGGTAGATTCAGTGCTCGTGGTAACTGGAGAAGAGGTTGAGATTGAAGTGTTGTTTCATACCTTATACCCTGGTCATGATGACTTTGGGCGGTAGGTATAGCAATCGGTCTTTGATGGTTATTTTATTATGGCATGATAGTCAATTACCATCTGAAAAAGTGGCTTCCATTCGGTATCGAAGCCGTTGGGAATGAATAGTACTTGAGAAGCATACTGAGAGATCCACTTTCGGATTAGCCGTTTGGATAGTAGTTTCCAGGTTATTGTCTAATACTGTTCGCATTGATTTGGTGTGAATCGATACAGTAACTCTGGAGAGGTTTGATATCCAGTATCTTGGGGATCAAGGAACTGCCATCGTGATGAGTGGGGCAGAGGGTTGACAGTTTATGGATGATATCTTGGTACTGACAATGGGTATGAGATTCGCACTATAGCAGCTTTGAAGTCTCATCATAATACATTATTGCCACCTCTGAATTGAAGACCTCAGCCCAGAGTACTATACAATCTAGCTGGAATATCTCTTCATCAACAGTCTTAGTAACCACTGTATAGACTATATCCGGAGACCTCCAGACTACTGCTGTTATAAGCTTCACATTCAGTGTGATTGTGAAAACTAGGATGGCATCTAAGTACTCCATATTGGCAGTGTGATCTGACGCCTTGAAAACTACAATCGCCAACCTGTCCATTATTGTTCCCTCATTTCTCTTCGCTCCTTTGTTTAGTACCAAGCTATTGAGGTGGTCCTTACACTGGCCACCTGTTACACCTCATAAGTTGTACATCTCTAGGAATCCTCAAAGCGGAGTCATTCATGATCAATTGAACAATAACTCAATCAGGGTAGTACAAGTATCATCTCTGCACATTATCAAGTCTTAATGTGGGCAGCGAAGCGGATCAGTATGTGACAGATCGAACTGAGCATGTATTCGATTCGAATTCAATCTGGCATGCAAGAAGAACTACAGAATTTGTGCAAACCGATTTCCGAAACATTGATATTCAAATGCAAATATATAAGCAGAATTTTGTCTAATGGACATCATATTTAGTTCGTCTTGTAGCGCTTAAAGTTAGCTGCACGATGAATCAAATATCGAGCTGACAAAACATGAACTTGCTTCCTAATTCTGGTTCGAATTTGTGGGCTGAAGTGGTAGGGTTGATACGAATGGCTTGGCAAGGATTCGGCTCGAACGAACCAAATGGATTCTTCAATAGAACAAATTTCTCACGGTTTATTGCCAACACAATCAAATCTCCACAAGATATCACTCTTTCAGTTATCATCACCAATAAAATTGGATAAGGTATTATACATTCAATTATACCCCTGTTAAGGAATGATTGATAGTTACTGGATCAATTGGCTGCCAGCTCATATCACTGAACATACTTAGACAGCTGCAAGGCTGAAGATATTAAGGAACCTGAGTTTTCATCATAGCCGATGAGGCTTTGATGACAACGTATATACAGATTCCTAACAATGACACTCCTCATAATTGAAAGGAAACAATTTGCCTGGGGGATATGGAATCAAAAGCATACGATAGGTCTGAATGGCCAAGGTGCGATGGACTGATATCAGTAGGAACTCTATTTATCCAAGTTGGAGATCATATTTGAAAGATATACAAGGATCTGCAGAGCAGAAGAGAGTAGATTATCTGGAAAGCGCATTGGTGCGAAGGGAGATTAGGTAGAGAATCTTATGAGAAAAGCATAAATAAAAGTAATTATTAAATCATGAGGATAGAGGTATAAAGACCTCTAGAAAATCTTAGGTTAGAAGGGTAAACTTCTTGATGAGGAGAACAAGTATTAATAATATACAAATTGGAAAGCCAAACATCTTTGTCTTGAATCTTAGTGACGTTCACATCCTGAATGAATATTCATAAACTTCCATTGCAAGTAAGTCCTGAATGCAGAAAGGATACTAGTTGTACTGGTAACTCTAGAGAGATGCTTCGAGGTTATATCACCCGAGGCCATCTATCCCAGCCATAAGATGATCCGCTATAGATCAACATGGTGGCTGACCTCCTCCATCGAACTCCTGCTGAGAATGATGTTGAACTTTGCACATTTGTAGACGACGAACCAGGCGATATAGTGGTATCCACCCATGTTGAGCATCTGGTGGACCTCCTTCTGTAATAGCCTTTCAATCTGGCCTGCTGTAGTCAGTACGAAATGGCTTCGGTGACAAAGTTCATTTTCACTTCCCCATCACAGATCCTGTCCATCGGCTCCAGATTGACAAACTCATATTTAGTACTGCAATCCCACAGGATCCAAGTGTCTTCTCTTGAGGCACTTAGCGAAATGATAGGCAGATTCAAGTGGAGATGATTTACAGAATACTTGTTCAATTGACTCATACAGGCTTCTGTACCCTTTTCCTATTCAGGCTCCCAATCTTGCATCCCATCCCTACTCTTCATCACAGACATATTGTGCTCACCTATTTCCATTATACATTTCCTGCCTGACTATTATCAGGGTTGTCACCACTGCCACTATTACTTCCAACTGATAGATGTCTTAGCTAGTCACTACTTCAGTCTTGGTGGTGTTATTCTGTTTATGTCTACCACTTACTTTCTCTCCCATCTCTCTTTCCTTGTTATTTGTTAGAACCTGTCGAAGTTCAGTTTTTTAATCGTATCACTCTGCTTCAAGTCCTTGCAGATCCCATAGAAATACAACCAGTGGTTTCTGCCACAATATCACAAACAAGCATTTGTCTTACTTATGGCCCCAATTCCATCAAGTCCAATGTGAGTGTTCTAGCAGTGCCGGAGCAGGTGTTGCTGGTATTGCCGATATGACCTCCTCACAGTTGATTCAATATGTCAACAACGTTCATTGTATTAAGTATGTGGATACTGCGTCCTATCTGGTCAGCTGTAACAATGTCCGAGCTCATATTCTGATGTTCCCTGTCTAATATTGCCTCTGCTTGGATCTCATAAAGTCAGCTGACAAACATGGCTATGTGCACATTGTCCCCAATCAGATTGTTGAGGTCGAGCGACTGGCTGTCGAACTCCAATACATTTGACCTGAGTTTCAGTATTTCCAGATTGCCCAAGATATAGGTAGTTGTGAATGTGCATATTGTTGTCATATACATCTTACTTTTGAACTCAGCCTATTTCAATGGTTAATACTGGGATACGAAGAAGTTGACATTTTACTGTATTCGAAGGTAAGTAAACCAATCGAAGATATCTGGAGACAAATTGCACCAGGCAATAATGGTCAGGGATGTCTCATTTATGTCTACCAGTTGGACATAATATTTGATACACTGCTGTCATTTCAACACACCATCCAGATCCAATTCTCTATTCAAAACCGAAACTTGGTACTTTTGGAATTCCATTGTCATTGTCAACTGTTTCAAATCAGAGGAGGTCGCAAAGTGATTGATAGTAGTAAAGGTACGACCATATGGTATATATTCGGTTTTAGATGGTGTAGTGTGAGGTCAATGATACAGAGATGTAGTCACAGTTATGGGCATGTTCATCTGCCGAATGGCTGCTATTATTTGTTGTATTTGGTGCATACACTTCTGCAAGGTCCTGTATTCCGATGCGAATCAGATCAGCTTGAGATCCAGATTCGTTTGGCCATAGCCTAGGCTCTGCATATAAGCTCTCAGCTGCACGGGACGGGTGATATTCACATACTGGGCTTCATGTTACTGCTGTGCTTTTAAGGCTGCATGCTGCTGCTGTGGCAGAGGTGTTCCTTCTCCACCTGCTCTCGGTATTCGATCTAGATTCACACTGTATCAGACCTGGGAGTCTACACATTGTAGGCAAGATTCATAGGGTCTTTGGACTTGTCATGGTCCATTGGTCTGGTGTTTAAACTAATAAAGGCTCTATACAGAGTCTGATCATCATGTGGTACAAAGTCGAAAGAGTGTAGGGTCACAATGGCATCTGGAGGGAATAGTTCCAATCATTGAAAGCCCCGTCTGGTTACTCAAAATGGACTGCTTCGATCAGACTTCAGATATCTGCAATATGTAAATAGTTGTAGTCTCAAGAGATTATTACTGTAATGGTGGTACCAGGTGCACTTGGATCCCAAGTGCACTTTGCTGCTGAGGCCGGGTAACCGCCATTCATATATAATCACCTCGCGATGTGCTTTTGCTATGCAAGCGATTATCTTACCTACGTTACCTTACAATTGATATCTTTATTACGTATCCTCGTGTGCAACTATATCTATGCATATCTATCCATATGAGGACGTACATCCTTACACTATAATTGCTTTTCAGTCACCAAATATATTTCTCTCATGGGATTTTGTGGTTTCTTTACTTTTTCGATGCAACAGACCTACACTAAGAACTATCGTTAGATTGTTGATACAAAACAAGTAATCATCAAATTGAGTTGATTGATGGTAGTGAGGATGATTTCAAGATGATTTAGATGACAATCGGTCCCGAGAGACATGTCATATGCCATGATAGGCACCTCTGAGAACTCGAAATGTCTCCATTCACAACCTACAATGAATATCATCACTAGAATAATAAATCATAATAAGTACACATGTCAAAGAAGTCAATTGACTGCCACAGAGATGATTGTGAAGTCAATTGGCCCCGAGTGCCATCTTACTCCACATGACGAATTCAAAAGCATCGCAATACCTCACTTTCGAGACCTACAAGGATCGAAACTTCATCGGTATTCCCATATCGTGTGAATTGACTAGTACAGAGACCATTCCGAGGCGTTTCAGAGGTCAATCAATTCAAAGGGTCACATCACCGACTGCAATTGTTATACAGATGATTCGGAGATCAATCAATCCCGAAAAATACGTCACCAGCCCTGATGGCTACTGCTAAGAAGACCTCGAATCACGATTAATGAGATCCATCGCATACGAATGGACAATCGAGATGAATCAAACCTCATCGAGTATGAAATGCTAGCGAATACCACTACTCGGAATCCATACAGATTATTATCACTAGGGTGATATTTCAAGAGAAGTATTCCGTCTATTGGAGTTGATTGACATGAGCAGAGTTAATTCCGAAATGATTTGGAGGTCAATCGACCCTGATTCACTCGTGATCAGCCTGATGGCCACACCTGAGAAGACTTCAAAAATACGTTCGACGAGATCAATCACATATGTACAAATAATCGCTGGCAACGTATTGAGCAGCTCGAAGTGCTAGCGAAGCCTTCATCGACGATGCCCTTATATGGGTCGATTCATCGGTTCTAAACGCGTTGGTTTATTGATGATCAACTCTTGCAAGAAGTCATTGACGATTAAACGTGTTCGATCAAGTACACTTGACGATTACCTTCTTACGATCTGAAGCGTACTTGACGGTTACTTTCCTACAATCTGAGCGGAAGCTCTGAAACGCACTTGACGATTACCTTCTTACGATCTGAAGCGCACTTGACGATTACCTTCTTACGCTCGAAATCGCACTTGATGATTGCCTTCCTCCGAACTGAGTGGAAGCTCCGAAGCGTACCTACGACTCATTAGCATCCACGAATGAAGCTGCAAGCTCACTTGCGGAGCTTCAGATTGCACAGAAGTGTATTTATGGAGAAATACTACTGATGGGCAGTGTTTAAGACCCTGATAGTGGAGCTGCAATCGCAGAGTGTGAAACAGCTCTGAGTGGAAAGTCTAACCCCTGAAAGTTCTAAAGTATCAAGCAGATCAAGCTGATACTCCATTGTGCGATTCTACGAGACGAATGAACAAGTACGAAATGCAAACAAAATCACACATCAAGTCATCGTATCCCCTAGCAGGAATGGATGCACATCAAGTCGTTGTATTCCCTAGCGGGAATGGACGCATCCTGTCCTCCATATCCCTGATCAGGATTGGGCAAATCGTTATCCTTTTGTATATAGGAGTGATAGCCCTTTGGTTGACGAACCGGAGATGCTGGTCATGCCCATAGCATACGATCTGGTTCTCTAGGCTTGTCTTGTTCAAGACTAGGAACCCTGAGGTCAACTGGACATCCAGTCGACTTCTAGCCCTGCGGATCCCTAGTGGAGAAAACTGGTTAAAGGCCGCAGACTCCAATGAGCCCGTGGTACCCTCCGAGGCCACTCAGGTAATGTTGTAGACTCCACAGGCAGAGGGTGGGGTTCCAGACATATATCTGCATGGAGCCGCCGCATTCGGGAGTCTTATAGCTAGTGACGAGATTCTCAAGGTATTCGTCAGACAACTTGACGATTGCACAGGGTTGCTGAGAGCTTCATGGAAGGCACCACATATGTGGGAGAAGCCTCTGGAGCTGGATGTGCGAGCAGGATCAGTGGCGGTAGTTGAGGCAGAAGAGTTATACATTGATGGTGTTTGAATGACTGCTATCGGCTCGTTGAGTTTCGAAGGGTAGAGACGCGCCACAGTCATACTTCATTGTGTCGGGCCGGCTGGTACCGCTACTCCCGGGAATTCCTACCCTCCATCAGACGAAATTGAAAGCATACAGCTAATGAGATTAGATGGAGCAATTTCAGATGACAGCAGCCATGCCATATCTCTGCCACGTATCAGGAATTCATGACGGTTTATTAGTCAAGGCAGACGCTACCACCGCTCCGATCAATTGACCAAGCGATCGACCTGGAACCGGGGTACAAGCTGCCATATGAGCATATCTATTACCTGTCAGAGGTTGAGTCAAGAACTCTAAAGGCCTACAACGAGACAAATGTGGCCAATGGTTTTATCCTGCAGCCCTCATTACCGGTGCCGATAATTTTGCAAACAAGAAGGACAGCTACTTGAAATTCTGAAGTTGACTACCGAGCTCTCAACACGAGCACAATCAAGAACCGAAACGGCTTCTAGGTGGATGGCACTTATTGAGTCACGGGAGAGCTGTAGACTGCAGAGTGCAATCGTACTCACCCTTGAGAAGGATGACAAGGGACTTCTTACCGATATGGCGATACAATGTTACGTTTTTAGTCTATCCTTTTCTTTAAAAAATACTTACTTTATATGTATTTCTGCGAGACTTGTAATTGAATGCAGATACAGAATCGTCAATGGAGTACCGACCTCAAAAAGAGGTGAATGACCGACCCGAAATCCAAGAAACCGCTAGTACAACGAAATCCGTACCAGGAGTGCTGGAACGATAACCCATCATGCGGCAGACATCAAGTGCACCTGGCCTCGTAAGTATACGTGACCTCACCTACCACTTCACTATTGAGTGCTGGAAGTCAATGAGATCTTATCGGCGTACGACTATTCTATCGAGCACCTGGAAGGTACAAATAAAACCCCTCCATTGAGACGGTCCGATTCTGAGATCGGCTATGAAAAGCCTGTCGGACGGTTCTTGGCAACCCTGACAGTTGATCTCTACGATGACCTCCAACCGGTGATTAAGAAGGCCCAAGCTACTGACCCATTGGCGGTCGACATCTCGGGTATGCTTGTCGATAACCCAATGGCCACAGCCGAAGCCAAAGACGAGAGACAATAGAGTGTCGTGGCTGGAACTCTGATCTACGAGGGGAGAATATATGTTCCTGCAGACGATGCTCTCCATGGTAAAGTGATAAGTCTCTTTTTTAACAACATTGAGCCGGTCACTTTGGAGCTCTTAAAACTGCTGAGCTAGTCTCTAGGGAATTCTATAGGCCTACAATGGACGCATGCATAAGGAAGTATGTCAGCATCTGCTAAGTATGTCATCGAATCAAGGCCCCACGGCATACCCGCCACAGAGACAACATGCCACCACCGAATGCATCAAATGCACAATCAGCTGCAACCAACGATCAATGGAGTCAACCGAACCCAGTGCTAGCGACAGAGAGCCAGCCAAATCAGCAGTCGAGATGTCAAGCTGCACAGAATATGAACCGGCTGTAATCCTTAATGGATATATGAGAAGGCTACCATGTATGAAAAGGCTTCTGCATATGAGAAGGCTACTGCATTGGAGCTTCAGAGCCGAGAGTACGAACGAACCAAATTATATGGTAACTATGACCTTGTACGAGGGTTGCTTACGAATTAGATATATCAACAAACGAATATTCTCTGCAATTGGCCTTAACTGAACGAAGCCACGACGATGATCGATTGACGTTATCGCCGATAGTGGTAATTAACCGTATCAGGCTAGATTTTAGGGTGTGACCGCTACAGCTAGACACGGAAAGGCATGGTGTGTGCAAACATACTACATTCGTGGATTCAGAAGTAAAAGGCATTGAGAATGACTGCTTTGATTTACATGCAGCGAAAGCATACTTGGTTACCCTGTGAGTACGACCTTCTGGCACACTTATGAGATAAATACCGCAACTCGAATGAGTACGTACGAATGCATGTCAACATATATTACTGCAATCGAGGGCCGAACAAGGCCGACACAAGTCAACTGATCTGAAACAGAATGACAGCGGAAGTGGAGTTCAGATGACCAATATACGATTCAACCTGAAGCCAATCAGAAGATACATATCACTGCCGAGAGTGAAGGCTATCACCGATGAGGTCTGCCATGTGCTTGGATATACGAAAGCACAAAGACATAGAATTGGAGAAATCATACGAATCTGAGAAGCTCTCAAGAGCAGCAGCTATGACCAAGATAAGTACATCATGCAATTATACTAGTTGACTGCTACAGCGATGTGATACCGACCACGATAGCCTTACACGTTCACGTACGAGATCAACGACAATCGATTGATCAGTTGGAAGTCGAGCAATGATGACTTCGTCCGGCATATCACGTGTCAACTACGATATATCGATGCCAAATAACGCTCCTAAGTAGGCCAATAGTATTTACCGATTCGAGCACCACCGAGCTAGTACTATGGGGATCAATATTTTGGATTCGGAGGTGGACTTGGAGGATTGAGAGTCAATTGGACGTTTCCTTCTCTTCTTTTCCTTCTCTTCTCTTTCTTCTCTTCTCTTCATTTCTTATGGATCTCGGCCCAATATAAATGGTGTCGGCATGGGATTTACCACCTACCAATGGAGGTGGACTTCCCCGTACACTGGATCTGCCGTGAGGCTGCCCTGATAGCACCGATCGGTCGTGGGACTTATGCAGACGTACGAAGGCGTACGTACCTTATCTTGTCTTCATGTATATATGTGGCAGCCTAGGAGGTCTGCTTATAAAGAGGTGAATGATGTAATGTCGGTGCCAGGTGCACTTGGCTCCCAAGCGCACTTGGCTGCTGAGGCCGGATAACTGCCATTCATATATAATCACCTTGCGAAGTGCTTTTGGCACTCAAGCGATTATCTTACTTACTTTACCTTACAATTGATATCTTTATCATGTATCCTCGTTTGCAACTGTATCTATGCATATCTATACATGCGAGGACTTACGTCCTTACAATTACTATCAGATTGTTAAAATGTGTAGTCGATATCTATTCAGAGATATGGATTTCTCTCTCCAAATATATCTGAGTATCTGTATGGCACAGCCATATCCAAATCTAACCGCACATACAATTCTATTCTAGATATGTAACTAATATGTTTGCCCACATCTTCCTATCCAACAGTCAGCACTGGTCTCGATTCGGGATGACTCTGCTGGCCTGTAGGGAAAGTGAGACATAGGAATGTTTCAAGTTTACCAAAGCTTATATGGATACTGCTGCTGAACCTAAATTGCAATGTAACTTCAGGAAGCTGAAGAGTAGATAGAAGCGAAACAAATTTAAAAAGTACCATTCAGAGCCAAATGTACCAACTCAAGAAAAGATCCATAGTATTGAGTATCAAAATTGTCAAGTAGATAGTATATTTGAGGAATCCGATAGTATTAGATCTATTCCAATTACGATGCAGATGAAAGTAATTCTGCCCACTCATACTAAGATGATTCCTTCAAGTTCACCCTCAAATAATATGCTGACAATAAAACTCCAGTCCACAAATAGCCAATCACTCCAACCTTTATGGCTCCATCAAGACGGAACTATTTAAAACAGACAGCCTTCGGGAATCTTGTCATATGAGACTTAAAGGAAATTTCATGCTGAAATCAAACCACCGAGAATACGAGTACAACTCAATCATATGTCTGAGTATGTTTCTAGTTTTGAGTATCTATCTATCTTTGAACCTTAATATTGATTATGAAAGCAAAGATATATTCAAAAATTATGGAGCAATAGAAGATACAGTCACTACACAATAGTCTTGGTGATTCGGTCAGTACGCCCCCTCGCGAACAAACTCTCTAGCAATAAACATCAATATTACACCCCAACCGAAGATGATACAGTCTTCAAACCAAAAATACAAAGTATCTAGATACTTATAATGATGTCTGTGTAAGGAGAAAAAATATCGAATAGAATTACATGCTCAGTACCTTGTATACTATCCCTTAGCATCAATTAGAGCAGCTACTCTGTTGGACATGGTTTCTTACAGTTTCTCAAAGTATGCCTCCGGAATCTCCTCCCAGATCTTGGGCAGGACTTCAACCAACCTTGCTTTTACTTTATCTGGACCTCCTTTTGTGTTTCCAATGTCTGGATATTTCCTATGAAATCTACTCTTGAGCTCCATCCAGACATGCTCAATGGGATTGAGATCTGGTGAATAGGATGGCCACTTATCCACCTGAATGTTGTATTTCTCAAAATAATCCATATTCACAGCTGCTTTGGGTATTGAAGCATTGTTCTGCTGGAAGATAGAATCTCCTAGGGTGTCATGGACACGTTTAAGGATTGGAAGAAGAAGGTACACAAGGAGCTTGATATAGACACCCTTGTTGACTGATTTGACAATGAGAGGGCAGAAGGTTCCACGCTTTCTGCCCTACAAACAATTCCAGACCATCAAGGAGAGCCCTTTGCCCTTTCGTTTTGATGCAATGCAGTCATTAAATCACTTTTCAATGGGTTGTCGATAGACCCACATTTGCCACCCTGAATGACTCTTCTCTACTGAGCATTCATAACTCCAAATATCTCCTTTCCACACCTTATGTATTCAAACCTTGTGTTCAAGTACCTATTGTGGCCTTTGGAATACATGTTTGTCGTCACACTTTGGTATTTTCTTTGCTAGCCACTTCCTATAGTTGTTCTGATGCAGTTACCGATCAATGGATGATAGTGAAACATTTGGTACATACATATTACGCAATTCGGCTTGTATTATTGGTCTGTCTTTTTTGACTGCTTGCATGATAGATCACCGTTGTTGCTGAGTTACAACACCTGGTCTGCCACTGCGAGGGTTGTTTTCAAGAGATTGGCAGTCAGTAGTACGAGCAACAAAATTGCAGACTGTTGATCATGGTCGCCCTGTAATCAGGCTAATCACTATAAAAAAGTAACTCAAGTAAAAGTGAACGAGGATTGCCCCCTTCTCTGCCAGGAACATCTCTTGCCGGGCAGTTAGAGATATCGTGGGAGGTGTAGCGAGCTTGCAAAGATGTGACCCTGTACCTTTGATGTGGTATGCACAGATCTAATCACCAAGACCTTTACGTAGTGACTGTACACTGTGATTGAATCTAGAGAGAGAGGATAACTGTTTGGAGTTTTCCCTTAGCAGGTGGACGAGGTAAGGAGGATGCCCATGGTAATCGATAGTCAGCTACTCTCTGGATCTAGTTGACATCACACCCACAGGATCTCATACTCTGAGCGATAAATGTCCTTTATGATACATGCCTATCCAATACCGAGTCCTGGCAAAACAGAATGATTAACCTGTACGTGGGCAGTACACATTTCGATTCGACAGCAATAGCTCAAACACTTAGCTTGCGGATGCATTGTTCTGAACACCTAGGGAGGAATGCTACTATATATCTATGTTCCTGAGAGTTAGGAACTTACTCGTGTTGCGGATGAAGGATTGCACCTTTGTAAGGGCTCTGAGCCAGTCGTACATGATCCTTTTGACAAGAACTATCTTCGTTCACAAGATCTATTTGGGACAGTGGGCTAGTGACTGGTATGCCAATATTCTCTTCTGCAGGCATACATCAGAGATTGAGAAGTGGGACTTTACCATATGGGGACTGAAATTTTGAAACTGCATGTGTTAACTGCTTCCCAGTAGTTAAGTCAATCTATAGAGAACTTGTGTGTAGGTCGTACTACCACTGAACAGCTGACCACGTTGGTCTGTCTGTCATGAATGCAGCTCCGTAACGAAGAGAAATCAGATGTGAAGGTGGAATGATACTTGGCATAGCAGTGGCTGATTGCTAACGTCGGTCAATGGGTGTAAACATGTCCCTGCAATCCACTTACCGATTTAACATTGAGTCGAGAGATCTAAGTAGAATTGATGATTCAATGAATATATCTGCTTGCATTGTCGAAGCCTGTTTTCTGCATGCATGCTTACAGCTCAGGAGGAAAGTAAATGGGTACAAGTACTACGTTGCAAAATCTGACGACAAGAGGATAACCAAAGGGATACCTCGTACTATAGTAAGAACCAAAAGTCAAATGGAAACAGAGCCGTAACCACTGGGATCAAGTAGCCAGCCTAACGATTGAGGACCATGGCTGTCCAAAGTACAAATGCTGAAGTCATGGAGGAGTGAGATCGAGTGATTATGTACCATCTATAAAAGAACCACCTTTCACCCGCAAAGTAAAAAGGCAAGCTCTTGCAGCAATCCACAGTCAGAACATACCAGGAGACAAAAACCTAAAATATTATTAGGTTTTCTGCTCTATTAAATATTACTACCTTATGAACTTTCGTGATCATGATGCCATTGTGCTATACACTCACGCCTTCTATGAACGCACTATTACTCTGGACGACTTCCATTACACAGTACTCTTTTGCTTGATCTACAATATCGAGAAAGAATATCTCTGCTTCTATCTCTCCTAGTAACTTTCCCCTGAATACTAGAAAGATTACAAGGAGGACTACTTGCAGGACTCCTACGACTTCTAAAGTGTAGAGGGCCATACTTGTCTGCTAAGTATCTCCATAACAATAACGATGAAGATATGAAAATCGATACCATTCAGGTTCGAACAATTTCTGATTTGTATACCTTCCAGGCCAGTTGTACTCAGTACAGTAATAACTACCTATAGATTAGAAAGCAAAACTATGCAAAATACAAAGCACATAACATTGAGCAATAGTGAGGAAAGAAGAAAATATGATGTAATGCTACCACAAAAAATATCTTCGGCAGAATCTTTGGCTTGAAATTTTTCAAGGTTTACTCGAGGATATCCATCTATTGGATTTTGAACTAGATCTTAGCAGGTGTGAAATACATTTCAGATAATCCAGAAGAATGGATTAAGATCACGGAAGAAATTCTGACATGGTCGAAGTTTTCAAAGTTCATACAATTTCATATCTTAGATCAAAATCAACATTATAGATCAATATCACAGAATGAAGGGAAATATTGCAGATTGGATCTTTGGATTCCAGCTGCAAGATACTGCAAAACAATCTACTCATAACAAGAACTTTTTTCTATATGTAAAGAACAAATAGACACAGAAAAAGAGTTCGCAGTCTAACGATATCATAATGTCTAGTATGTACAATTATCTAGCATCTGTAGTTGATTATTAACTATTTGCCACTATCTCATTCCACCTAGTCATGGTATATTGTACATGTATACAATCTGTTAATATCTGATATTTAAATAAGTCTCAGTAGATACACAACTGAATAACTCCAATCAAGCTGATTGAATACACCTTGAAGATGAATATGATCCTGGAGCAGATTAAGCAGATAGCCTGTACTGAATTTGGAGATTCTATTATACAGTTACAAGATATATATAGGGTGTACTTATTCCTCATGATTTCTCTTATATACTTGAAAGTAGAGTTGGCAATAAACCGGATCGGTTTGAGATGGATCAAACCCAGCAGGGATCTAGTTTCAGTTCGATTTGGAATTTATCAGATTTTACCAGTTTATCACAAACTGATTTGCAAACTATTGATTGTCAAACCATAATAAGTAAACGAGTTCTTATCTTATTATCTCGATTGTTAGTACGTTTCAAAGAGCTCGATCTCAGCTACACATTGCATCCAAAATAGTGGCATTCGGACAAGAACTAGCTTAATTATCTTTATTCGAAATTATCTTCTGAAATGGTAGAGTTTGAGTCCAATGTCTTGGCAAGGATTTGGTTCACTTGAACCAAATCGGTTGGACAATGGTATGAACTTCAGAAGGTTCGTTGGTAATACTACTCCAAGGTAATGAGAAATTCTCAACACAATACATATATATCCTATTTGAGAATGATGAACAGATTCAAAATTTAGTTTTGGTGACCTGGATTTACAACATTTATTATCTGGTGCATATATTGTATGTGATATATATATCATACTGGAATAGTATGGAGTCACTTCTAGTACATAGTGTCAATAATCGCTTAAGGTTGATAGAATTCCGAACTATATATATTTGATTGGTTCAACTGGCTTTCTGCCCTGTGACTGTTATGACTCGATTACAAACAAGGAGAATTGCAACCCAGTCATTAGTCAATATAGATCAGGGTGACTTTTATCAGATAAATCGCTTTATATCATTATTCCTCTTATTACATGTCGACTTAATAATACCTGTCTGAAATATAGTGTCGAAATGACACCTTAAGGTATTGCACTAAGAGCTTCCAAGTAGTCTACCACGAACTGGCATTGCAATTATCTGCCAGTTCTAGAATACTCTTCCATTGTGGTACATGCTAAACTGTCCTGCAAGTTAGGTGGTGGGTGGTGGTGGTAGTGGTGGTGGTGGTGGTGTGTACATCGTTCTTCTTGGCATACATGGAGTTATCAAGGAAAACGCAAATAAGCTGTCTTCACTGACTACAGCGAAATCATGGAACACCTTGCTGCTGACCCATGTCCAGGCGACATTGTCACCCTCAACATTATCTCCTCCCATAAGATATCCTCAAAGACCTCACATTGCATTTCTCTTCTGTACAATGCTGATGCCCCCATACATGTCGTGGGTTTGCATGCAAAGTCCGTCATCTCAACAAAAGTAATCGCCATTGCAGAGATTGTAAAGCGGCACATATGTGAGCAAGGCGATATATGGTATCAATACACACAACTGTCACATTTCTTCGAGGAACCGATATTCTACAAGAGAACGCGGAGCCGGAAGCGACGAAGAGAATACCCAAGGACACAACCAGATTACGATCGGCCTTCCTTCGAGACTGGACAGGTGAAGGATGGCAATGACGAAGAACCTGATTCTTTTGAAAAGTTAGAGAAGGATGATCACAACAAATCAAGAGCCACGCCAGTACTCACGATCTACATTTCGAGGACGCGATTACCCACTTTTTCGAAGCTTTTTTGGTATATACCGCAACCGAGGTTCTCTTGACGCATTACCACTGATTTGTCTGTGTGGAATGTAGCGAACAGTCCAGCGGATCTATTGCCGCCGAATCTATGAGAGTGAAGTGATTTCTCGACTGTGTTGCAGCGAATACATTACAAATTGAGATGTACACTGTGTATCCCCTGGAGCGTATCAACGACTTTAAGGTCGTAGTATGTTTAGACTCTGCTATACAACGTTCTCTGCTAAAGTGGGTGAGAAGCGGTTGTTCTCGCGTGAAAAGCAAATAAAAATCCAAGTTACTAAATATTAGCACGAAGATTTTTTGACGGTGACATTATCATTTGCTCCAACCGTATCCTCCTGCATGCGATCATGCTGGGTCAATGAGATGGTGCTCACAATCCCTATCCTCTGCTGTGGATGTATTGTTCTAATCTAACGAGACGGTGCTACGGATACAAAACTTTCCAATCCCAAAACTCAAAGAAAACTATCAAAAACCACAATGCAAAGAAATCTCCACCCCCAACCACCTAGTCCACGCAAGAGAAACTTCGCTACACCTTTGTGTCCTTTCTCTTCTTTAATGGCCCAGCAATGACTCTGCTATCATCCTGGTCAAGTTGACTTGACTTGATTCTTCTCTTTTAAGAATGTGTGAGAACAATGTGTGAGAACAATTCAACTGGCTGTTTTGTCTTGAGTAGTTTCAGAAGTCTCATCTGGTACTGGTGAGACTTTGTAGTTCCAAGATCTGTCTTCGGGAAGGCCATCTGTAGAGATGTAGTTCCAGGTAGGTAGCTTGGAAATCTGGAGGTGGCATTGACTATCTATTGGAAGGTGAAGGATAATGAGTATTTCCGGGGTATCAATTCACCTGAGTCGGATTGATATCGATCAGATAAGGATCTGTTCTTTCTCAATCAGCAGCATAAACAGGATGATATAAGTATATATTTATGATTGAAATCAGAACCTAGATCGATTAGTACTGACAACTGCTGGCTGGACTTAATTACAGTATATATTCTGCATCCCTCAACATTGAGTCTTATAGCTTAATCAGGTGTGAGCTCTCCAATAAGCTGATATTATTAGCCAAATTATAGACTAATCAAATTTCGAATAAAGGTGACATGAGTGTTTCTATAGTATTGTTCTTTCCTAATGGATTCTTTATTGTCATAAGAATTGATCTTCTGCAGAATGTTCAATTCAAGTAGGATACATCAAAATACATTACAATTACAATACTCTGTCTTATATATGCAACAATAAGATTACAATGTTTATAGATATTGCTGGTCATTATCAATCGTTCAAACTCAAGGCATATTCTGGGGTTCATTATCTATTCTGTCCCTTACAATTGTATGTAATTCCAGATTGTTCAGTATATACAATCTGCCATGATTCCTTATATAAAATATATGGTACAAACAGTGTAGTTGTAGTTGAACAGAAAGGCGAATAGGAGCAGCTACTGCCACTTGAGAATCTAATATGATATCTTCTTCCAATCATTCTCATGTTTGTTACATATTTCAATCCAGACCTTCATATATATTCTATGTACTATATACATAAATGTGATCAAAATGCTACTGATTAGCTCAAGTATTTGGTGGAAGTTATCTGGGGTGATAGTATCTGAACAGAATATATATTTATATTTGATCAGGGATTGATTAAGTACCTTGATGTCATTGTGAGTCATAGCAAACACTTCCTTATCCTGGTTGACATTATTATCAGAGGAGTCATCCTGAATTAACTATGCGATTATCGAATTAATATTAGATTACCTAATCATACGTTTTTAATCAGTTGTCTTAGCTTTTTGCTTCCCTTTATTATTTCTTGTCGTGGCTATTATTGGGATCTTATTTTTGACCAGTAATACCTGCAGCTGATCCAGTCCCAGCTGACTTCACTCTAGCTATTCGAGCTGCAGTTCTTACACCTCTATTTCATCCAGCCTGTCATATGTACTTTACTGAACTTCAAATATTATCCTTATTACTATACATTCATTGACTATATTTACCTGGACTCCTTTGCCAAACTTATCTTTCGATAATCTTGTTGTCTCATTTGCAACCTTCCAGTCATCACCATTTTCATTACAATGTATCAGTATTATGTTCTTGCAGGCGATATGGGGGAAAACCCATGACAAGGATTCTCGCATGGTAGCGATCAATAGAAAGCTGCAAAAGTGCGACTTCATTTTGAGAAGTGTTGAGAGAGGGTACATTGGGATACAATGTGTTGGCCCAGACGTATTAGTCAGACCCTGATATGGATTTTATGTCTGAAGTATCTGGAACATTGGTAGGCTATGAAAAATGTAAGTCCGTGACACTGCGATGTGAAGTACTGCAAAAACAACTCTTGGTGCTAGGTATGCACACGGTGTCATATCACTCTTCACAGCACCTTGGAACGCTTTATATGCTGTGTTCTTCGTCTAGCTATTCCAATTGCATGGTACCCGCTGAGTGTGAACCATACGAGCTGGATTATGGGCTGCAAGTAGTGAGCCAGCCTTACTCAATCTCCTCCAGCCAGTTGAGACCCAGTGTAATGGGAGTTAGTATTCATCAGGAAAGAATCCCTACGTCCGGACGTATTACACACGCCCAGATGCCATTGGTATGCCAGGAGTGCTTGGAATGTTGGTTGGCAGGGTAACATGTACGTCCGCGATGATACGATGTGAGGCACTGCAAAGACAACTCCTGGCGCTAGGTATTCACACGGTCGCATGTCACTCTGTACAGCACCTTGGGACACTTAACATACCGTGTTCTTGGTCTGGCCAGTGAATTGCATGGTGCTTGATACTCGGTGGCAATACTGCTCTGGGCATTGTAATGACGATACTATGCACAGCATATTACACCATAACTTTGCAAGCGTCCATGTCTTGACTGGATGCAAGCAACTTGAAGGGTGCTTGGTGCTCAAGGCATTGTAATGACGATGCTATGTACGGTATATTATACTATAAGGTCATTTTCCATGGAGAACCACTTTGCTTGCGACCTTATCTTGGCTGGATGCAAGTAACTTGAAGGTCTAATGTTTATTAAGTCTATTTACAGTTCGAAATACCATTTATACTCTCTTCACCGCAGTATTTAACTCGTCCCCCAGCATATAATAAACATCGTTCCAAGTCGCTAGATCTATATGACTATTGACTATCCATCCTTTATTCTCCGACTTCGATGAAATAGGCTCCTCTGGAATTATGTGAGCCACACTCACAATATTTCCTGCACTAATAACTGCATATGTACCTCTGGAAGATGGTTTAACTGCCCTGACTAGCTGTGCTATACTTTCCGGCATTCCACCATTACCCGGCTTGATCACTTCATCGTATACTTGCCAAAATATATTTGTGCCGTACAGATGGACGACTCGCAGCTTGAATAGATAAAGCATATGGTATGGTACACGTCTCTGCAGTGGCTTGTGAGACAGCTTCTGTCCCTCCTTACATTGCAAAGTTTGAATCCATACCCAGTTATGGCGGGCAGCCCCAGAATACCATCGTTTATATCTAGTACATCTGAGCTTCTGAATGATGTGCTCGTAATGTATGTTGTGTGATTCTACCTCCAATCCATGATAAATTGCGGCAGTACTGCTTAAGAGATCATCCGAATTGATATTTAAGTGCTTGGCGTGTAAGAAATAATGGGTGGCATCGTATAGACCATTTCGGAGGACCTCGTCACTGATTGTTTTCAAGAGGCCTGGAAAGTCCTTGACTTTCTCCTTTCCGTTGTGCTGCTGTGGAGATATGAACCTCAATAAATGACTTCTACTGGTAGTGGTTGTTTCCGCCGTCACTTCTACCGTCACTTCCACCGTCACTTCCGCCGTCACTTCCGTCATCTGGGAAGCAGCTCGTTTACGGTTCCATGCATTGCGATTGGTCTTTCTGACAGCGAATATATCACTTCGAAGGTAGTAGTTGATTATCTGAGTATAGTAATCACTTGTCTTATTGGAGGTATTAAACCCATCCTTAATCTGCTTCCGGTGAGAATTTTCTCCGATCTCCATCGATCACTGTTTAAGTGAACTGTACCATTGTATCTGCTCTCGGATGTACTGCATAAGATGTATCTTGGAAAAGTTGAAAATGCTATCCTCTTCAATGTATTCGGCCATTTCTGCATCGATAATACCCTTCCAGGTATCACGAATGCGCTGTTGAAAGGCCGCCATTTTCTTCTTGTTTTATTCCAACTCGGCATCCTGCTCGGCACACAATTCCATACGTCTTTCTTTGGCCTCTGCTGCAAGTCATTTCCCAGCACTGAATTGTTGAAATACATCCTTCGAATCATGAAAGTGACGTATTGCATTATCCATAAGGTCTAGCATTTCGTCATCGTGAGAGTCATACTGGCAATAGAAATAGAACTCAATATGAGAGCGAGAGCACACAACTGCACAGTCAAAAACACTGCACTGAGAGGGGCTTGGGTTCCGAAGAGTATTGTGTACGATTCCCACTAGGAATTGTGTTATCGTCTTGATTTCTCCTCTGTTCCAACGTGAAACCCCCTCATATGCACATCTTGGCTTCGTCATATCAAGGTATGCAGGTACCAAGAACCAAATATCATTGAACTTGTCAAGCCGCTTATGCTGCTTGAGAAATTCGTGAAGCTATGTCAGGAGGTGCTTCAATATCCCAATTTGCATCGTGTGGAGTAGATCAGGCTTGGAAAGATCACTTGCAATGGAATCGAGATACCATAAGATGTTGAAACCTGGATTGATATCATGGCATTTGAGATCGGCGATGCTCTGGGGTATATTTGAATCTGAGAGTATACGATAGATATTATGATCCTGGAGGTTGTGTCGCTCATATCTGCGGAGTAGATTACCCATTTTCTGTATGGGGCATTCGCACCAGTAGCATACACCATTCTTGATGTTGTGAAGGTTACGGTGCTCAGGGTAATCGGCCATCCATGCAGCCAGTGTCGAATAACAATGCCTAAAGTTGCCATCGGCACAGCGGATATAGAAGGTACGGGTCTCCGAGTCGAAATTGAGTAGGAGTTGCAACACATGCTGCAGCACATTCTGAGAGACCATTCGGTTATGCTCCCTCTGAGCATTTCTTCATTTGAGGGGGATATCGTGCAACTTGACTTGAATGGACAAAAGGGCAATCAACAACACGCTGTATATTGTGTGCTTCATCCGTGTGGCTGCGGATAGGTTGCCGATCATCATATATAGCGTCCATACCTTCTTGTCGCGAGAATGGTTCGTGAAGTGGGTGCCATCAGACATGAATATCATTGGCACCAGCGTATCACCGATGGGTAGTGTTATCTACACAATTGTGAGTATTGTAAAGGGTTTGTAAAGGGTATACTAAGAAGGAAGTTTACCTGCTTGTCTCACCACCAGTCTCCAGTATGTAAATCATTGTAAACATGGTGCCCAGCATCATCGCAGCAACGTATCGGTGTGTATGGAAGATGTTCCTCGTATGCTGGCTGCCTGAGTAGCAATTTTGTACACTCTATAATGTCACGGTGCCAAAACTCAATTCCATCCAGATACTGTGCATTCCATACTATCTGCAACGTAGCTTTCTTCCAGGAGTCATGGCCAAGTCCATCCTCCATTGTGTCGATTTTCTGGTGGAGGTTGTAATTCGATTTCAGAGAATCATATATGGACTCTTTAAGGCCGCAGTTGCCCTTCAGAAAGTCATTGAAAATGTTGGCGGGAAGACCTTTCGATGTGACCAGCTCTGCGAAATTGTACTCCTCCTCTCTGTCGAACCGATGGAAGGGGTTGTGTAAGTACTACTCAGAATTGTGCTCAGAATTGTACTCATCGTCGGTCAGAACGTATACGACGGTGGCTTCAGCATCGGGATATGAGAAGCTTTTTCTATTTAAGTCAAATTCGGACTTAGATGGTTCTGGAGAAGGTGACTTGTGCAACAGAGGAAACGCGTCAGGATTGTTAACGTGGTCATAGTTGGGATGAAGACCAATGTGCAAATCGTCGATGTAACGCTGAGAGTTTTTTCGAATGCGTTTAGGAGGCTCAGTGGAGTCTGTCTTCGCCTCAAGAAGTTGGGCGTGATATTGAGGATGGTCGCTGTCGATGTGTTCGTAGAGCCACAGATCAGACTTGTAAGGTTTCAAGCAAATAGGACAGAAATGATTTGGTGTTCATATGGGAGACATGGTGCGCATCGTGTAGACAATGCTGAGGGCTGTATATTCAGTTGGCAGAATGTTATGAGTGTTGCCAAGCAGGAGAAATATAATTGAGCTGTATGGCATACAAAACTCACAAAGCTGTATATAAAATGCCAAGACTCTGAATACCCTGCAGACAGAGTTTGTCACGATATAGCCACGTCCAGAGCCAAATGTGACTCTAATGGCTAGGCAAATACAAGCAAGTCCATGGACTTGCTTGTTTGCTTGCTGTTTTGAAGTTTGGCTGAGCGGATGATAAGAAACACAGATGAAAACATGTGATATGACTCATATTGTGTGCCAAGACACGAGTTCAGAGTGCATGACACCACCGCACAGTATCAATTGGTGGTTCCTGGAGAGGCCTATGAAAAGACAGAGATACCGGTGACACTTTTCGAACTTCATATAGCAGGTTTCGACTGTTTGTGACACCATACTGAATTATTATGTTGGAACTTGATGTCACTGCCATATAATAGGAACCCAAACTGACAGACTTCGACCCTTTGACCTAGGATTTGCATGATGAGCATGGCTCACGCTTAAGAAGTGATTCAAATAACTCTCAAAGTCGTATAAAACATGAGGTGCATCTTTCAGGCGGGAAGGAAAGTACTGATAACGGTTCACACCCAGGATAGCTCCTGTTCAAGTATGATGTTTGATATCACCAATGGTTTCAACATTTCTGCAAGTCACTCCACAGAATTCCAAGCACCTTGATGGCCCATCCTGCACTGTATATATACTCCCGTACGCTATTTCAATTTCAGTTCTTCTCTATCAACTCTATCTACTCCATCTTTACCTATTTACCACTCTCATCGTTGTTTTCAGACACATTAATCCTAATCCTGACCGCCCCCTCATACACCTTATTTACAGCTCAGAACGTTGCGATGCCACCCAAAAAGATCCCATCCAGCTTCTCCAAAACCGATGCAATTAAGGACACTCTCCATGTCGATGGTTTCTCAAAGCAGTTCATGGACGAGCACATTCGGGGTCTTATTCAGATGTATGTCATTCATGGTGTAAAGGATGATGGCGCGATTGACTTGATGTATGATATCCTTTTTTTGGACCCAGTCACTACAAGGCACTTTGCACAGTTTTAGGGGATGAGGAAGCATCGAGCATCGACACAACCACAATACATGGAATAGTGGAGTGGGTTCCTGGTGTTTCTCCGAGACTGTTTCGATAATACTCAGGTGCAGATGAACTGATATCACAAAGAAAATCCACCTTTACCTACCAACCCCGACTCCGACGACTCCGATGACTCAGACAACTGTGACAACTCCAAACATCGTAAAGCCAATGCCAAGAAAAACACCTGGTATCCCAGGACACTGAAGCTGCAGCCACCCTCCCACAAACGTATAACGCTACCGACCATCATTGCTTCTGCCCTGCAGAAGAAGTGGAAACTCGATGACATCTCCACCAATACCGTTCTTACCGGCCCAACGCTTATATACCCCTTCAGGATTTGCATTATTGACCCTGAAAGGTACTGCCCAGAAAGCTATGACCGTTGAGATGACATCTTCGTTCACCACAGCTCTAATAGATGGCATCTCTAATGAGTTGAGAAGCTCACCGCAAAGGCCGTACACTATGCTGTCAGTCACCTACATCCTGCCAGAGATATTGGTTGTATTCTTGGGTGTCTAGTTATGCCCGGCGAAATCTCTCTGCAGCCATAGAATTCGACTCAACTCGATAGCAATGACTCTGTGGCCACCTTCTTTTCCGTTACAGCTTACAACCCTCTCATTGTTGTGGCTGTTCCAAAGGCAATTGCAGTTGCACCTCCAAGGATTGCAAGAGCTACTCCTCTACCACCACCACTACCACCACAACTACAATCCTCTCTCCCGGAAATACCTAGTACCTCCAAACCGGCAGAGAGCCCGACACCTGCTTCCAGGTTCGTTGCAATAAACCACTCGGTAATGACACAACTGGAGGTGACTGCTACTCACCACGTCGAGTGTATCTCTCTTCAAGATGTGTGATCGTCTGTGCTGGAGGAGTCAATGAGTGTCAGAGTTGCACGAATGGTGGTGACAGTACAAATTGTTCGGACGATGTCGCGAGCGGTAGTAGAGTTACAGCAACAGTGTGAGGCGAGATTGCAAATGGCAGAGGTTTTGGTGGAGGAAGAGACAAATGTGACGAGTCAGCAGAGTCAGTAGGTATTGACGAGTCAGCAGAGTCGGTGGCAATTGGCACACACGAAGATGTTTATACCGGTATGAGCTTCAAACAGCTCGAAGCATCGCATTTGACTCCAACATGGATGGGTCAGCAATTTAAGTGATGGTTTTCAGTTCATCCAACAGTGCTGCAAATGACAGGTATACTGACACATGTGTTAGGTTCGCATTTGGGGGTTGGGTTTTTGGGTCGGGTGGAGTTGTTTTTGCACACGTAGGTTCATGTTTGGGGGTTAGATTAGATAGGGTTTTTGCATATCCTCTTTGGGGTGGATGGAGTCATTTTTGCATTTTACAGAGTTGTTTTTAATCTCGTTTGGATTTTCTTGGCATTAGTGGTATTTGATTGACTAATCGTACATGACATATTTGTGGCAAGCTAATACGAAATTGTGTGAATCTGCCCCTTTATGTGAAAACGTTTCAGGTGCAATGCTCAGTGACGTATCAGTCCTTTTCCACACTATATTACCCTTCGTCTACATCGCAACTGCACTCTTTTTCTGTCTTTCTGACATTCCTGCCTTTCTGACATTCCTGCCTTTCTGACATTCCTGCCTTTCTGACATTCCTGTCTTTCTGACATTCCTGCCTTTCTGACATTCCTGTCTTTCTGACATTCCTGCGTTCTGAAAATGACCCGAACAACAAAGCCACTGCACAAGGCCGCATTCTCAATTCCAAAAGCAGTACTGGCCACTCCTGCAGTTGTCTCCCCAATGCCATGTACAGCAAACAGTCCTAAGAGGAAACTCACTTTACAGGCTGACAAGCAGAAGTGAAGCGGACGAAGGCTACAGCCTCACGTATTGAAGGTTCGACCACCCTGGTCTCCTCAGCATCTACACCCATTGTATGCGCACCAAATCCAGCCCTGAAACCATGTCTGCCCCAGCTGAATCAAGCCTCCATATGAATGTCACCAGCACCCAGTATCATTTCCAACGTCGGTATTTGTTCAGCAACGAACCTTAGTCACCTCTGGAGTCCATATCCTTCATCATCGGCTTCACAACTCATCCCATCATCTCTACCGAGGATACCGTCATCGGTCAGCAGTAAACAATATGGCAGTTGAAGTCTCCTTGCACCAGGTGACCTTCAAATTACTGCTGTACTGGAGACAATGCATCGCATGATGGAGAAGCAACTGCTGAGCGAGACACCATTTCCAACTAAAGCTGAGTTTCTGCTGGTAGCTTATACAATTCCGAGAGTGATAGATACCGCCTAACATATCCAACACAAAGTCTGTAGAGCATTACTGGCCGAAGGTATGCATGCAGGAAGGAGTCAATATTAGCTTCCTGGAACGTCAGAAGGAGTGTCTCAAGATAGTTAGGTACCTTCCAGACTTGCATTCTCACTGACTAATATATGTCAGATCAAAAACAGTTGCAATGCAGTCAGATTACACATGATCAAGAAGGCCTGTAAGTGTGTAGGGAGACTATTCAACTTGTACCGTTTCGAACATGATGAGCATCGCATACATATTGACCTAATTCTTTCAGAATTTACATTCCTTGTACACCAATGCGATCGTACGAACGAATCAGATGTGAGTGCTGTCTGCAACTTATAGCATCGCTAACACCACCAGGAATGAGCTAGCTACTTTCTTGCTGAGGAGATTCTACGATTTCTATATATACATTGCTTCCAACGAATTCGCAAACACGGCAGGCATTCACAGGACTTCAATAAATAGATTCGTGAAAAGACACCCCTGCACTGATCGTGTTAACATGTACGGTGTTATATCATGTACTGACAGAGTGGCAAAGAAATGGAGGTTTAGCTCCAACAAAGATTGCAATCGATGACCTTGAAATCCGACTCAACAGGCCCGAGTCGGAGTACTACTTCAATCGAGATAATGATGGCGGAAAGTATGACCTTCACAATGTATGCAATTGCTCTAACAATTCGCAGAGACTTACACTGAACTTATGAATATTTGGAATGATCTCCCATCTCCATTGAGACAGAAGGTAATCAAGTCCATAAGGGCGGCTCTCAACAACCTCATTCTACATGAGAAAGAAGCCAATAACATGCTACCCTTTACAAAGCCTCATCGAGTGGTATTAAACAAGGCTGCGATGGAAGTCCTGATGATGGAGCCGGACATTGAGACTCCGGAAAATTCTGCGATTTGCATCCCCACTGCTAAAAATTTATCTTTCGATGCTGAGGATGGGATTGATGATGGCGACCATGATAGCAACAATGAGGATAATAATATTCACAGCACCCGGAGTTGTGCTCAGCGATATCGGAGTCTCTAGCTGGATGATGATAAGGTTGAGAATGAGGAGAATGAAAATGAAAATGAAAATGAGAATGAAAATGAGGACAAGTACAAGGACGTACAGTCGGAGGCGGTAGATGACTGTGAAGGAGAGAGTAATTTAGAGGATGTGCTTCAAGTTGGCTGCGACATGTAGCATAGCATTTAGAATGAGGAGAGAGTAGTTTAGAAGGCTGGCTGCAATATGTAGTATGGTGTTTAGAATGGAAAACTGTATATATTAGAGCTTAATATCAGTCATCGTCAACAGTAACGTCAATGCACTGTATCCGTCACCCGAGATATGAATGCAATTTAGGGTATCGTATAAACATCGCATGCAGTGAACAATGCGTTATGTTATGGTATACATTGCACACATGCGTCACATGAGAAGTGTTGTGGATCAAAAGCTGAGTTCACTGCATATCTGCGACAGTAAGAATTATGTGCACTGTATAGCTGCAACAGTAATAAATGCTGCATCAGGAGGTACAAGCGCAATGCCAGGGATTGTGTATACGTATGTGCAGTGTGACTCTACGATGAAGCTCAAAAGGTTTTGTCTGAAGCTTCAGATGGGCACTAAACGATCTGGCGTCCAGAGTGCGACTTGGTTTTTTTCCCGAGGTTGGCAATCAACCGCCAGGGATTCGCACCATTGACAAACCGGTTCGGTTCAAGTGAAGGTGATACTTGCGAAGCCATTCCCCTCAAACCCTACCATTTCAGTCCACAACTGTGAACAAAAATAAGTAAGCGACTTTCTTTCCGATCGGCTGAATATTTAGTGCATCTTGTAGCCAACCTTATCCGCTACAAGATAGAATACAAATCAAGCCGATTGGACAAGAACTCGCTTACTTATTGTCATTCGAAGATCGATACTTTGCGAACCGGTTTGTGACAAACCTCAGGACTTTGTCCAACCTTGGATGGAATTCGCTTCGAATCCCTCCTTGGTTCGATACACGATGAACCGATCCACTTCGTTGCTAACACTAATAGCAGTACCAGGTGGACTTCACTTGTAAGCATACCTGGTCTTGTAAGTGCACTTGGCTTGCAATTGCATCAGCAAAAGTATTTTCCGTCCGGACAGAATGGCTCTGTCAGAGTGGATGCGCTCCATCAGAGCCATTAGAGACACCTCGGTGGCGGCTTACTCCGGGCCCGGACACCTCGGTGGCATCTTACTCCAGACCCGGATATCTCAGTGGTATCTTACTCCGCTCCCGGAAATCGTGGTGGTGTCTTATTCCACGCCTGGCATCGATACTACGCGTCGTATTGCATATCATCCTCCGATCGCAGTTCTACAGATTCTTTTGACTCTTTCGGTCTCCTATTTTAAACGAACGCTCTGACATTGTGGCCAACTGTGACCATACTTCGGAATGAGTTCATTGGGTTCAGCGGAGAGCCAGCACGACTCGATCCTGTTCAGCCAGCTGAGACCCAGTGTAATGGCAGTATAAGGTGCACTTGGCTCGTGAGCACACTTGGCCTCGTAAGTGCACTTGACCTCATAAGTGCACTTGGCCTCGTAAGTGCACTTGGCCCTCGTAAGTGTACTTGGCTTGCAGGTACACCTGGCCATTATAAGTGCACTAGGCTCGCATGTGCACTTGGCCTCATAAGTACACTAGACTGCTGAGGCCGGGTAAGTGCCCTTCATAGATAGTATGACCCTTTTTCACCCCCTTACTTTCAACCGTATTTGTACTCTAAGTTCTAAGTTCAACTCTATGATACTTCTCTCTTTCTCACACAGTTCCCCTCTTTATTTGTAATGCTAACAGATATACAGACAATGTTAACTGACGGCTCAATCGCATGTAGCCAGCATGGCTCGATCGCCTCCAGCCAGCCAAGAGGCTGTCCTGCTCGATCATCTCCAGCCAGCCGAGAGCCAGCCCAGCTCGATCATCTCCCACCAGCCAAGAACCAGCCCAGCTCGATCGCATCCAGCCAGACTCGAGCCAGCACAGCTCGATCGCGTCTGGTCAGTTGACAGCCAGCTCAGCTCGACCTCCAAGCCCACCTGATCGAAATGCTAATATTTCCGTCCAGATCTACTCGTCGTATACAGTCAGCCGAGATCCAGCATGGCTCAATTGCATGTAACCAACACGGCTCAATTGCGTGTAACCAACACGGCTCAATTGCGTGTAACCAATACGGCTCAATTGCGTGTAGCCAGCACGTCTCGATCGCATGTAGCCAGAACGGTTCGATCGCATCCAGCCAGCCAAGAGCCATCCCTGCTCGATCATCTCCAGCCAGCCGAAGCCAGCCCAGCTCAATCATCACCCGCCAGCAGAGAGCCAGCCCGGCTCGATCGCGTCCAGCCAGGAGGGAGCCACTCAATCTCAATCCTCTCCCGCCAGCTGAGCCAGGCTAGCCCAAACGTTTGCACCCAGCCTGTATCGATCTTCTCTGCCCGTATACTAGCTTTAAGTGCTGCCCCAAGTGCATCCAAAATCTATCATGATTGTTTTTATATAGTTACCAATAAATTTGTGAATCAAGTGTTGTTTTAAGTAATTAATAATCAAGACTGCGATCGTACAGTGTGCTATGTCTGGAAATAAATGCTAAGCGGTTTCGTCTGCCACAGGGTAATATGCAACGCGACGTATCGCAAGAAGAAGTGATGTAATATAATAGCCACCGCAGGGTAATTATGCAATGCGACCTGTTGCCTGGGTGACGGGTAGCATATAATTCTCGGTCAGAGGATATGAGATTCTGTCACAGCTGTCAGAGCCGTCAGGAACACTCAGATGTTCCTGACGGAAACAAGAGTTGTTGTTGATGTGGCTTTGTAAGTGCACTTGACCTCCTAAGTGCACTTGGTTCGTACTTGGTTTCGTAGCTACACTTGGCCTCATAAGTACACTTGGCAGCCGAGGCCAGTTAAGCACCCTTCATATATAGTCTGATCCTTTTCCACTGCCTTACTTTCAACCATATTTGCACTCTAAGTTGTAAGTTCTAAGTTCTAAGTTCTAAGTTCTAAGTTCAACCTTATGATACGTCCCTCTCTCTCTCTCACAGTCACTCTCTTAATTTGCGATGCTAACAGATGTACAGACACATTTAACTGAGGTAACCAGCCAGTGTTCATTGATCATCTTCAGCCAGGTGAAAGCCAGCCAGTCTCGATCACATTCAGATAGCAGTGAGTCAGTATGGCTCTATCGAATCCAGCCAGCGGTAAGTCAGTACGGCTTGATTGTGTCCAGCCAGCCGACACACAGCCAAGCTCAACCTCCAACCTGATCCACATTCCAATGCTTCCGTCCAGATCCGCTCATCGCATACAGCCAGCCGAGAGTCAGCATGGCTCGATCATCTGTAGCCAGTACAGCCCAATCGCGTCCAGCCAGTCCACTGCCAGTATGGTTCAATCGCGTGCAGCCAGCGGTGAGCCAACCAATCTCAATTGTCTCCTGCCAACTGAGCAAGGCTATTCCAACCGTTTGCACCCAACCTGTATCGATCTTCTCCACCCATACACTAGCTTCAAGTGATACTCCAAGTGCATCCAAGATATATCTTAATGTTTTGTATATAGTTGGCAATACATTTGTGAATCAAGTGTGACTTTAAGTAATCAATTGACTGCCCTGATGAATCAAGACTGTTACAGAGAATCAAGGCTGTGACCGGGAATCAAGACTGCGATCGTATGGTGTACTGCATCTGGAAATAAATGCTCTGACTGTTGGTGTGTTCAGATATAGATGCTGTATTAGTAAGTACGTTCGGATTCAAATGCTGCATCTGTAGTACCAGGGTAGTACCAGAGTATGATGAGGCTCAAGAGATATTGTCTGAAGCATCGGATGAACTCAAGACATTCTGTTGTCTGAGAGGCGACTTGGTTTTGTTTCTGATGTAATCCTAGCTAGATGATTCTTGATTGAATCTTAACTAAGAAACCAAAAGAGAGGAGAAGGAAAGAGATGAGGAGATTATTGGATGCGGGTCATACGCATCCATGTAATGTGTGAACCCCTGGCAATGGCACGATGCAGGGCCTCAACAACACTAACCTACCAGCAATTCCTCTCTTTCCGTGAGTTTAGCAGTGGGAACGATTTTCACACCACAGTGATAGGAGTCTTTGGATTTGTGATTATATAAGTCTCCTTCTATTCTGTAGTGGATAAGGTAACTAGATTGGAAACGATCTCCTTAGTAGGAGTTATATCTTACAATCATATTGTAGGTAGGTTTGGAAGGTACTTCTTGTATTGGCTGGTATGGCTGGAATAGCTGGTATGGCAACTGTGGCTAATGGATAAGGCTGATTAGTAGGAGTAACAGAGATGGAAGTTCTAATAGCAAGGTTAAAAGTTCAAGTCTGTTACAGTGTGCATTAGAAGTTGCTGTAGGATAAAGATACAGGTAGGAATGAGGTGAGTATATACCTTTCGTACTGTCAATTAGCTATCGAATATGAGAACAATCTTGACATCTTGTCAGTTGCCATATATACTGTGTAAACCTTGTAGTTTTATTTCATTCGGGCAAAGTGAAGGAACATCGTCATGAAGTTGAACCATGTCACCAACTTTGATACTTATGTTTTGATGATCTGAATATTATTCAGTTGCCCTGAAATCATAAAAGATGTAACACTAGCTAATACTTATTGTCCTACTCCACAGTTTAACTCTAAATATATGGTATATACATGAATAATCAAAGGTAAACTGTCCTCTAAATGTGAGAAGGATAATATGATGTATAATAGATTTTCTGTACTAGCACCAAGTCTATTATGAGTTATTACCTCATCTCCAGACATAACATTTCCAGCACCTTCATATCAATATATCTGTATCTCACATGACTACATCAGCTCTATATCCTGATTTCTTCACCCCTTTAATCAGTAGTTTTCATACAGATTGATTTTGTTCGACTTGATTATATACTTCCAGTTACTCATGAAGTATATATTATAAAATATCACATATGAGAAGACTCATTATTGCCTTCAAGCTCTCAGTTTGAATAGATAGAAGCGTCTTTGTGAATGTATTGAGGTAACTCTTTTTTCTATCACATTCATTGAGTATACATTTAATCATGATCACCTGGTACTATTCCCTGATTCTGAGCACAATATGTACATCAACAATATGTTACAAAATTCGGTATGATAATGTTGAACTCCAACAATACATACCTGAGTAGATTTCAAGCTTATACTATATTAGTTGCATTTACTATCCATTTAGTCCAACCCAGTATTCGGTGCAACCATATGTATCTACTTGTTATCAATAACATGGTACAATTGTGTTGCCACTTCTATTCCTGCAACTATTTGTCCAGCTTTCTACTTCGGTATACAACTTAGCCATACTACTCCAAAAATATGGAGTATACAAATCTATATACCATATTAGTAAACATACTTTTGTAATATAGATATTTCCGAGGTTTCTGCCAAATTTCTGAAGTCTCAACAATTGGCAGGCATGTTATGTACTCTAAACATCGATCTGAGAGTTTGTTAAAATTGTTGAAACACGTGTTCATGCAGCTTGATCACTAAAATATATCAGTCTTCAGAAAGAGTATCTTGTTATCATACAACTGTGCCCACTCATTTTGAGGTTTTTGTGATTTCTTGACTTTCTAATTAAGTTCTCACTTCATACCTAAATTTCAATTCTCCAATATCTACAATATTCTTGCTTTACACAATTTATTTCAGAACATTGTAGTCCTGTCAAAAGAATGGATCATGCATCCCACCATGTAATTCATTTATAAAATCAGATTCTTAAATATGTCTTTTTGAACATTATAAAATAAATCCAAATTTGAAATATATTGCCAATTATATCCTATTCAATATGTACATTCTGTACTTGTAATATCAAGGAATTTACTCATCTTAAAACAGGTTGAATGCATGCATATCAATTGTATTATTCACAAACTCTTTATTATTATTATGAGTCATATCAGATAGGATGAAATGGATAGCTGAGAGAATCAATTGGAGAAATATCATGTAAAGCCATCTGATGTTAAATTGAGGCTTTGATCAAGTAAAAGGATCCTACTAAGATTGTTTCTGCACATTAAACAAGCCAGACATTTAATGGATCAGATCTGAGATCAACGTATATACATGTACTGAAGAAGCAATGACTCTGAACTTGCTGCATCAGGAAAAATACCAAGTTATACTCTGGATGCCGGAACGTTGAGCGCGTATCAGACGCTTCAGAGAAAATCTTTTGAGCCTGATCGTGAAGTGACACTGCACATACGTATAGACAACCTCTGACATTACACTTGCACCTCCTGATACAGCATTCCTTACTGTCATAGCTATACAGTGCATCTAATTCTTACTGTCGTAGTTATGCAGTGAGCTCACCTTTTGATTCACAATACTACTCATGTAACGCATGTATGCAATGTACACTGTAACATAACGTATTGTTCACTGCATGCGACGTTTATACGATGCCCTAAATTGCATTCACATCTCGGGCAATGGATACAGTGCATTGACGTTACTGTTGACGATGTTTGATATTAAGCTCTAATATATTCAGTTTCTCATTCTAAACACCATACTATACGTCGCTGCCAGTCTTCTAAACTATTCTCTCCTCATTCCAAATACCATGCTATATATCACAGCCAGCATGAAGTACATCCTCTAAACTACTCTCTCCTCGTTCCAAACACTATGCTACACATCGCAGCCAGCTTGAAGTATATCCTCTAAACTACTCTGTCCTTCGCAGTTATCCACCGACTCCGACTGTATGCCCTTGTACTTGTCCGGATTCTTATTCTCATTCTCATTTTCATTTTCATCCTTCTCATTCTCGACATTGTCATCATCCTTATCCTCCTCATTCTCGACCTTATCATCATCCAGCTGGAGACCACAATGTCGCTGAGTACGACTCCTGGCACTGTGAATGTCATCATACTCGTTGTCGCTATTATTGTCACCATCATTGTCAGCATCGTCAATCCCATCCTCAGCATCGAAAGACAAATCTTTAGCAACAGGGATGCAAATCGCAGATATTTTCGGAGTCTCAATGTCCGGCTCCATTATCAGTGCTTCCATCACAGTCTTGTTTAATACCACTCGACGAGGCTTGGTAACAGGTGGCATGATATTGGCTCCTTTCTCGTGTAGAATGAGGTTGTTGAGAGCTGCCCTTATGGACTTGATTACCTTCTGTCTCAATGGAGATGGGATATCATTCCATATATTCATGAGATCAGTTTAAGTCTCTGCAAATTGTTAGATCAATTGCAGGCATTGTGAAGGCCGTACAGTCATACTTACCGCCATCATTATCTTGATTGAAGTAGTACTTCCACTCGGGCCTGTTTCGTCGGATTTCGAGGTCATCGATTGCAACCTTTGTTGGAGCTAAACCTCCATTTCTTTGCCATCCTGCCAGTGCGTGATGCAATATCGTACATGTTAACACAATCAGTGCCGGGGGTATCTGTTCCCGAATCCATTCATGGAAGCCCTCTGAATGCCTGCTGCATTTGCGAATTCATTGGAAGAAATGTATATATAGAAATCGTGGAATCTCCTCGGCAAGAAAGTAGCTAGCTCGTTCCTGGTGGTGTTGGCGACGCTACAAGTTGCAGACAGAACTTACATCTGGTTCATTCATACAATCGCATTGGCGTACAAGGAATCTGAAATATGAAAGAATTCGGCCAATGTGTATGCGACGCTCATTATTTTCGTAATGGTGCAAGTTATATAGTCTCCCTACACACTCATGGGCCTTCATGATCATGTGCTATCTGACTGTATTGCAACTGTTTTTGATATGACATACGGCCGGTTAGTCAGTGCGAATGCAATTCTGAGAGATATCTAACTATCTTGAGACACTCCTTTTGACATTCCTGGAAGCTAATATTAACTCCTTCCTGCCTGTATGTCTTCGGCCAGGAATGCTCTACAGACTTTGAATTGGATATGTTGGTCGGTATCTACCACCCTCGGAATTGTATATGCTACCAGCAGAAACTCAGCTTCAGGTGGAAATGGTGTCTTGCTCAGCAGTTGCTTTTCTATCATGCGACACATTATTTCCAGTACAGGAGTAACTCGAAAGTCACCTGGTGCAAGGAGACTTCGGCAGCAATATATTTTACTGCTGACCGACAGACTCGACCGTATCGTCTGCGGAGATGACGGGATGAGTTGTGCAGCCAGCGATGATGGGTGTGGACTGTGGTGGTGACCAAGGTTCGTCGCGGAACGAATACCAACGTTGGAAATGAGAATGGGTGCTGGTGATATGGAGACTTGATTCGGCGAGGGCAGTGACGATTTCAGGGCTGAATTTGACGCGGATACAATGGGTGTAGATGCTGAGGAGATCTGAGTAATCCAACCTTCGATACATGAGGCTGTAGCCTTCGTTCACTTTCACTTCTGCTTGTCAGCCTGCAAAGTGGGTTTCCTCTCATGATCAATTGCTGAATGTGACATCGGGGAGACAACTGCAGTAGTTGTCTGTGCTGCTTTTGGAATTGAAGTTGCGGCCTTGTGTAGTGGCTTTGTTGTTCGGATCATTTCCAGAAGGCAGGAATGTCTGAAAGGTAGAAAAAGAGTGCAGTTGCGATATAGACGAAGGGTATTGCCATGTGGAAAAGAACTAACATGTTGCTGAGCATTACACTTGACAGGGTTTATCATAAAGGGGTAGATTCATACAATTTCGTATTAGCATGTCACGAAAGTGTTGTGTACGATTAGTCAATCAAATACCAATCATACCAAGAAAACCCCAACGAGACTAAAAACAACTTGGTAAAATGTATAAATGATTGCACCCGACCCAAAGAGGATATACAAAAACTCTATCTAACTCAACCTCCAAATGTGAACCTACATGTGTCAGTATACCAGTCATTTGCAGCACTGTTGGATGTACCGAAAACCATCACTCAAATTGCTGACTACATGGTGGAGTAAAATGCGACGCCTTGAGCTGCGTGAAGCTCATACCGAAATTGACATCTTGGTGCGAGCCAATAGATACCAACTCCGACGACTCATCAATACCCAACGATACTAATGAAATGTCACATATTGTGTCCTGCTCCACCAAAACCTGTGCCATTTGCGACCTCACCTCCCGCTGTTGCTGTAACTCCACCCCCACTTGTGACATCGCCTGAAAAATTTGTGCTGTCTCTGCCATTCGTGCAACTCTGGCACTCATTGACTCCTCCAGTACAGACGATAACACATCTTGGAGAGAGGCACACTCAATGTAGTGAGCAGCAGTCACCTTCAGTTGTGTCATTGCCGAGTAGTTTATTGCCGATTCATTTATCGCAACGAACCTGGGAGCAGGTATCGGGTTCTTGGCCTGTTCGAAGGTACCATATATTCCTGGGGAAGACAATCGTGGTGGTAGTGGTGGTGGTGGTGGTGGCGGTGGTGGTGGAGTAGCTCGTGCAATCCTTGGAGGTGCAACTGCAATTGCCTTGAGATCAGCCACAACTATGAGAGGGTTGTAAGCTGTAACGGAAAAGAAGGTGGCCACAGAGTCATTGCTATTGAGTCGAGTCGCATTCCATAGCTGCAGAGATGTTTCGCCAGGCATAACTAGATATCCAAGAATACATCTGACATCACTGGCAGGACATAGGTGACTCACAGAACAGTGCACGGCCTTTGCGGTGAGCTTCTCAACTTGTGAGAGATGCCATCTATTCGAGCTGTAGTGAATGACAATGTCATCTCAACGGTCATACCATTCTGGGTGGTAGCTTTCAGAGTCGAAAATGCAAACCCTGAAGGGGTACATAAGTGTTGGGCCGGTAGGAACAGTATTGGTGGAGATGTCATCGAGTTTCCCCTTCTTCTGCAGGGCAGAAGTAATGATGGTCGGTGGCATAGCACATTTGTGGGAGAGTAACTACTGCTGTAGTGTCCCCGAATACCAAGTGTATTTCTTGGTATGGCCTTTGCTATGTTTGGAGTTGTCGCAGTTGTTGGAGTTGTTAGAGTTGTCGGAGTCGGAGTCGGTATTGATAGGTAAAGGTGGGTTTTCTTTTTGATATCAGTTCATCTGCACCCGAGTGTTATCGAAACAGTCTCGAAGAAACGCCCGGAATTCACTCCACCATTCCATGTATTGTAGTTGATTCGATACCCGATGCTTCCACATCCCCTGAAACTGTTCAACGTACCTTGTAGTGACTGAGTCCAAAAAAAGGATATCATACATCAAGTCAATCGCGCCATCATCCTTGACGCCATGAATGGCATATATCTGAGTAACACCCTGATTGTGCTTGGGCATAAACTGTATCGCGAAACCATCGAGGTGGAGAGTGTCCTTAATTGTATCGGTTTTAGAGGGGGTGGATGGGATCTTTTTGAGTGGCATTGCAACGTTCTGAGCTGTATGAGGGATCGGTCAGGGTTAGGGTTAATGTGTCCAAAAAACGATGATGAGAGTGGTAAATAGGTAAAGATAGAGTAGATAGAGATGAAGGAGAAGAATTGAAATGGAGGAAGTGTACGGCAGTATAGATACAGTGCAGAATGGGCCATCAAGGTGTTGGAATCATGCGGAGTGGCTCACAGAAGAGTTGAAACTGTTGGTGACATCAAACATCATACTTGAAAAGGACCTTTCCTGGTTGTGAGCCGCTCTCGGCACTTCTCTTCTGGCCTGAAATATGCATTTCATGTTTTATACGACTTTGAGAGTTGTTTGAACCACTGCTTGAGCGTGAGACACACTGGTCATTCGAATGTTGGGTCAAAGTGTCGAAGCCTGTCAGATTGGATTCCAATCATATGGCAGTGACATCAACTTCCAACATAATGATACAGTGTGGTGTGCCAAACAGTTGGAACCCACCATGTGAAGTTCGAGAAGTGTCACCGGCATCTCTGGCAGTATATAGGCCTCTCCAGACACCACCAATTGACACTGTAGGGTGGTGTCATAAACTCTGAACTCATTTCTTGGCACACAATACGAGTGATATGACATGTTTTTGTCCATGTTTCGTATCATCTGCCCAGTTCAATATCAAAACAGTAAGCAAACAAGCAAATCCATGGATTCTTTCTTATATTTGCCTAGCAATTAGAGTCAAATTAGGCTCTGGGCATGGCTATATTGTGACAAACTCTGTCTGCAGGATATTCTAGGGGCTTGGTATTGTATATACGGCTCTGTGAGATTTGTATGCTATGTGACTCAATTACCTGCTTGGCATCACTCATAATATTCTGCCAACTGCATATATAGCCCTCAGCATTATCTACACGATACGCACCATGTCTCCCATATGACCTCCAAATCTTTTCTGCCCTATTTGCTTGAAATCTTACAAGTCTGACCTGTGGCTCTACAAATATATTGACAGTGACCATCCACAATATCGTATCCAACTTCTTGAGGTGAAGACAGACTCCACTGAGCCCCCTGAATACATTCGAAAAAACTCTCAGCATTGTATTGACGATTGGCACAGTGGTGTTCATGTCAATTATGACCAAGTTGACGATCCTGACGCGTTTCATCCATTCCACACTTCACCTTTTCCAGAACTATCCGAATTCGATTCAAATTCAAAAAGCTTCTCATATCCCGATGTTGGAGCCCCTGTCACATACATTCCGACTGACGACGAGCACAATGCTGAGCAATCTTGAAACAACCCCTTCCATTCATTCGACAGTGAGGAGGAGTACAATTTTGTAGAGCTGGACACATCGAAAGGTCTTGATACCAACATTATCGATGACTTCCTGAAGGGCAACTGCAGCCTTAAAAAGTGTGTGCGTGATTCTCTGTAATCGAATAACAACCTCCGACAAAAAGTCGACACGATGGAGGATGGAATTGGCCATGCCTTCAGGAAGATTGCTATGTTGCAGATGGTATAGAATGCGCAGCATCTGGATGCAATTGAGTTTTGGTACCGTGACGCTATAGAGTGTGCAAAATCGCTACTCCGGCAGTAAGCATACGAGAAACATCTTACATAAACACCGATATGTTACGTCAATGATGCTGCGCACCGTATTTACAACAAAATATATTCCGGGAACTGGTGGTGGAAAAAGCAGGTAAGTTTCCTTCTTAGTATACCCTTTACAAACCCTTTACAATGCTCACAATTGTGTAGACAATACTACCCATCGGTGATATGCTGGTGCCATTAATATTCATGTCTGAGGGCAGCCACCTCATGAACATTTCTGACGACAAGATGATATGGCTGATATACATGACGATCGGCAACTTATCCGCAGCCGCACGGATGAAGCACACAATACACAGCGTGTTGTTGGTTGCTCTTTTGTCCATTCAAGTCATAATGCACGATATCCACCTATAAAGAAGAAATACTCAGAGGGAGCATTACTAAATAGTCTCTCAGAACATGCTGCAGCATGTGTTGCAACCCCTACTCAATTCCAAAATCCGTACCTTCTATGCCCACTGTGCCGATAGCAACCTCAGATATTGTTATTCCATACTGGCTGCATGGATGGCCGATTACTCTGAGTACCCTGACCTTCACAACATCAGGAATGGTATATGCTACTAGTGTGAATACCCATTGCAGGAAGTGGGTAATCTACCCCGCCACCGACAAGAGCGACACAACCTCCGAGATCATTATATCTATCGTATACTCACAGATTCAAATACACCTGTGAGCATCGCCGATCTCAAACGCCACGATGTCAATCCAGGTTTCAACATCTTATGGTATTTCGATTGTATTTTGAGCGATCTTCCCAAGCCTGATCTACTCCACACGATGCACATTGGGATGTTGAAGTACCTCCTGGCATCGCTTCACGAATTTCTCAAGCAGCATAAGTGGCTTGACAAGTTCAAAGATATTTGGCTCTCAGTACCTGCATACCTTGATATGACGAAGCCCAGATGTGCATATGAAGAGGTTTCTTGTTGGAATACAGGAGAAAGCAAGACGATGACACGATTCCTTGTGGGTGTTGTACACAATACTCTGCAGGATCCAAGTACCTCTCAGCGCAGTATTGTTGACCATATAGTTGAGTGCTCCCCCTCTCATATTGAGTTCTATTTCTATTGCCAGTATGACTCTCACAATGACGAAACGCTAGACCGTATAGACAATGCTCTACATCACTTGAACGATTTGAAGGATATGTTTCAACAATTCAGGTATGGACAATGACTTGCATCAGAGGCCAGGAGAGACGTACGGAATTGTGTGCCGAGTGGGATGCCAAGTTGGAGGAAAACAAGAAGAAAACGGTGGCCATTCGACAGCACATTCGTGATACCTGGAAGGGTATTATCGATGCAGATATGGTCGAATACATTGAAGAGGGTAGCGATTTCAACTTTCCCAAGACACATCTCATGCAGCACTTCCAAGAACAGATACAACCGTACGGTTCACTTAAACAGTGATTGACGGAGATCAGAGAAAGTTCTCACCAGTTGCAGATTAAGGACAGGTTTAATGCCTTCAACAAGATGGGTGATTACTATACTCAGATAATCAACTACTACCTTCGGAGTGATACATTCGCTGTCAGAATGGCCAATCGCGACGTATAGAATTGTAAACGAGCTGCTGTACAAAAGACAGAAGTGACGGTGGAAGTGACAGCGGAAGCAACCACTACCAGTAGACGTCATTTATTGAGGTTCATATCTCCGCAGCAGCACAAAGGAAAAGAGAAAGTCAAGGACTTTCAAGGCCTCTTGAAAACAATCAGTGACGATGCCCTCCAACATGGTTTATATGATGCCATCTGTCGTTTCTTACATGCCAAGCAGGTAAATATCAATTAGGATGATCTCCTAAGCAGTGCTGCTGCAATTTACCATGGATTGGAGGTAGAATCACGCAATATGCATGACGAGCACATCATTCAAAATCTCAGATGTACTAGAGATAAACGATGGAAATCTGGGGCTGCCCACCATGACTGGGTATGGGTTCAAACTTCGCAACCTAAGGAGGGGTAGGAGCTGTCGCACAAGGTACTGCAGAGACGTGTACCATACCATATGTTTCGTCTATTCAAGCTGCGAGTCGTCCATCCATGCGGCACGAAGATATTTTGGCTAGCATACACAAGTATTTGACTAAGCATTCCAATCTTCTTGTCCTGCCATTATATAACTGCAGTGTACAACTTTGTAAATTGTATAAATTCTAGGTATCATGGGATTTGATTCTACATTTAGTTCGACTGGTCAATCTATTTTTGATATCCAAGAAATACAATTGAATTATTAATCAGGTATTTTAAGATGCTGAGGTAGATGGTGTGAAATGGAGTTTGAATCAAGAGTCTTGTACTATCTAGCAACTGAAGTTTCCAGAATATTTATTCAGTTTGTCAAATAGCTTGATTGTTTAAGTATTGTTAGGCAGGATATTTTGCTAATGATATAATATCTGTATCGGTTACAATGTTTAATTTCAGAAAGTAGTCAGTAACGTCTCTTCAGATTGCAGGTATGAAAGTTGCACTGTATCATAAAATATTTGGTGCTTCACAAATTTGACAATGAGCAGACTGAATTCAGTGCAGATTGATATTCAAAAAATAGTCAGCCTTTCTCATACATATAATGGGAAAGTATGATTGTTTATATCTATCTGAATCAAATATACACCTGCTATAATTGGATACTTCATCAACACATATAAATATGAGTTCACAAATACTTTACCGAAAAACATAATTATAATGTTATCGTAATTTCAATCCTGTATTTTGCATGATACTTTGAAGGAAGTCTACAGTATTACTGAATTAAATTCTATCTTGATACTGCATGTCTTTTTTCACTTGTATTTCTCAGATGACTGAATGTTTGCCAAATTCCTGTGATCAGAGCATTCCTGCTTTTTGCAATAATAGTTCATAAGATAAGTTTAATTACAGATACTAAGATGTGAAATAATAGTGCTGCTATTCAGTATCGAATTGTACAAATATTTAGTAATATTATACTTCAAATGTATACATCTGAAAGAGATGAATAAACACAATACCTGATGATTCCAAAACCTGTTTTCAGTATGGACTTTAGACTTCTTTTATTCATCTGATTTGTTATACTCTATTTGTGATGTATATATCACATATTCTTAAACAAGTAGTTTATTGAGGAGAAACTCAATGCAAGTTATAGGGTCATGATAAAAAAATTGCATATAACATGAAACACCTCCTGCATACCAACTCATGAATAACACGTTACCATATTACTATGATTGTATTCAGAGGTCAAACATTATTTTGTCCAATCATGTGAAGGGCAGGTAGTATATACTCACATGTTAATTGACATCAAGTGTCAAAAAGCTATCAATTGCAATCCTCAAGATCTGATTCTTAACTATCCATTTGGCAAATTGATATTTCATTTCATTTCTGAATAGGCTCTTATCAGAAGATTCCTCATCTAGGAGAAGAAATAGACTGTTAAATATATTTTCGGATTGCTTATCATCTATACCCTCAGATTGAAGTTCTGATGAATGGACAGTCAATAGCCACAACTACTTAGTTCACAGCTGATCGCATTCCATATCGCTTGCAGCAGTTTATGTATTGATTGTATTAGACCCATTATCCTCATTCTTATCAATATCAGGAGTATTGTTGGTTTGTATTTGATTTGGTATAATAACAAATCTGATATTTCATAGTTATGTCTTGTCTGGAAATATATCTTGTGGGATCATACTGATTCTCTTCCTATAAATATTTTAAAGATTTGTAATGAAGATATTTACATAGTAGTAGGATTGGCCACTGAACATTCATGTGATTCGATTACTGCTGGAATTAATAACACAAAATTGGCTTTCAAAATTCAGTAAATAGATTTCATTTTCAGTTGAAAAATCACCTTGCTTAAACAAATGCATTATACATAAAATACTTTGATTTATCATGTGATTTCTGAACATCAGGTCATGTTAATTTCTTTTTCTCAGACATCTGATGCAGAAAACGTCACCAACCTACAAACCTACAATCAAAAACAATCTTTATACAACAATTTCACTTGAGCCAATCTTCAGCATTGAAAGAGAATATGAATATACGATTTAGCTCATCCAGGTAAGTAGATTCATATCAAATATACTTCACATGTGATGCTTACTTTGAAAGAATTCACAATCGTTACTTATGTACTATATATTCAGATATAGTACATCATCTGCTATCATCAAACAAAACTATGCCATTGCACTAGAATTCAAAGAAAAGTAACACAAGTACTGTTAACCTAATTATGGGTATATCTTGAATATCATGTTCACTAACTCACTCTTTACCAACCTCAGACTCCAATTCAATGATACATAATCATTGAATCAGATCAACCTGAAGGAAGATATAATGATATTATAGTCATTCATAATGAATTTTAGTTGGAATCGAATGGTCAAACATATATTTTTAACATTTATCCCTGAAAATAACACTGTATTTCCAAGCTTCAGATCGTTCCCTCTTTATACTCCCTGAAAATGAAGTTTTCGATTATTCTTCTCAGTTTGAACAACACTAACTGTACCTCGGAATCATTTATCCAACTGTACAATTCGATTGATATCTAACAATTTGGAAAGTATCTTCTGTACATATTTCGCTTGTTCAAATCAGTACATTATGCATTCAAAAAATAGCTCCCGAGTAATATTGGCAACCAACTATCGGAAGTTCATACCATTGACGAACCTGTTCGATTCTACTATAGCAGATTGTTGCCACACCATTCCCCTGAAATCTACCATTTCGGCTTACAATGGCAAAGAACAATAGGTATGTGAGTTCTTGTCTGATCGGCTGGTTTGTGAGTTCATCCTGTAGCTACCCTCACGAGTTACAAAATGAACTAAAACTTGAGCTGATAGGATAAGAAGTGGCTTATGTAACTGCGTTCGCAGTTGTAGGATTCAGTGTGAAGTTCAAGTCGAACCTCGAAATATCGCTAAACCTCAGATTGAATCCGCTTTGAACTCCACCTAAGTTTGATTCACTATGAAACAATCCCCTTCATTGCCAACCCTACTCTCAAGAATATTCAACTTTGTATCACTGCTTAAGTGATAACGGATACTAAGTGGATTGCAGTCAGGTGATGTTGAACAATTAATAGCTGTATTCAATTATTGTACCCCTGAGGCTGTTTGATTGGCCTGAGTGGCCAGGATTATTCATATGACTAAAAAGTCTGAATATGTTGCCTTTGAAATTTGTATTAAATGTTATCCCTCTGAATGATATTTTCCGTATCCAGTTAGATGATTAAGACATTGAATCTGACTCTCAAATTGAGTAACAATATCGATGACTTTATGGTAAGGTCTCACCACCAAATTACTCCTTATCAATTGCGGTTACAATTGCATAGAATAGTCCCGAAATGGGTGAGAAGAAAGATAGTCAGAGTGCGGCTTATGCTTGGTCATGAGATGATAATTCTCACATAGTTACAATGAATGTCTTGATTTGTAGACCTCCTAGAGTGGTCTGATATACTAAATGGTAACTTCAAATATCTGATTCCAAATGATATATTTGGGTACTATGAATTATTATAGATGAAGATCATGAGATTTCGAATGCTGTAAGGATAAACATGATGTCAATCCTCCATGACAATTAAGCACAGAATGTGGGTCATCTATATTAGCTATTTCACTGATTGTATTCACATATGCCCATGTACGGCCTCGTATAACAATATAAGGATAGATACTATTGCAAATGGAAATAAGAAATATATATTAATTGTACAGTATGTAGGTAAGATAATTGCTAGCGTGCCAAAAGCACTTCACGAAGGATTACATATGAAGGGTAGTTATCCGGCCTTGGCAGCCAAGTACACTTGGGAAGGCAAAGTGTACTTGGGAGGGCCAAGTAAACTTGGGAGGGTCAAGTGTACCTGGCACTGCCATTATATCATACCCCTCTTTATCAGCAGACCTCCTGGACTGCGACATATATATACATGAAGAAAGACAAGATAAGGAGTGTACACCTTCGTACGTCTACATAAGTTCCACGACCGAACGGTCCTATCTCAGCGGCCTCAACGGCGGATCCGGATCATGGGAACACTTCACCTCTTGTGGCGATGGTAAAATCCGTGCCGACGCCATTTATATCGGACCGAGATCCATAAAAAATGAAAAGAAACAGAAGAGAAGGAAATGTCCAATTGACCCTATATCTTCCAAGTCCACCTCTAAACCGTAGTCTACCTCTGAACCGTAGTCTACCTCTGAACCTTAGTCTACCTCTGAACCGTAGTCTACCTCTGAACCGTAGTCTACCTCTGAACTGTAGTTCACCTCTGAACCGTAGTCTAGCTCTGAACTGTACTGCGGTGATGATGTCGATTATGGTCGTAGCTTCCTTGGGTGCTCCCCATAGAACTCATTGACTAGTTCTTGAGCATTCTTGAGGTTTCCTGCCGGCTCCCAACTCATTCGTAAATATTTTTAATCGGCCCACTGAATGAGATAGTGGAGCTTTCCCTAGCGTTGCTTGGAATCGAGAATCCGATCGACCTCCCACTCGTCCGTATCATCGACAATCGTAGGCTGCTGTTCCGATGGCGCCTGGCCGATAGCAGGCGGCAGGTACTTATCAAGCAGGAAGACATGAAACATGTTGTGAATACGCATCGTCTTTGGCAAGTTTAATTTGTAAGCATTCTTGTTGATAACTTTACTCACGGTATATGGTCCCAGGTACTTGTAATCTAACTTCTTTGACTTTCTCACCACCTTGATATTCCGAGTCGAGAGCCAGAGCTTATCCCTGACCTCCAGAGTCATCTCTTTGCCGCCGGCATACTTCGTTTGGCAGGCTTGGACTTCCAACAAGTTCTCCCGAAGGGTATGATGTATCTCCTTGAGGGCGGTTGCCATGCAGTCCGCTTGGGCTTCCGACTTCAAGCGGACTTGAACTACGTCCCTGGGTGCCTCGAACTGCATTGTCAGATGGTAGTTGTACTTGGCCCAGAAGGGAGTCATCCTCGTCGAAGTATGCACGGCATTGTTGTACGCGAATTCGGCCAGTAGTAGGAGCTCTACCCAGTTATGCTGCTCATAGTTGCAGAAGACTCGGAGATACTGTTCCATCATCTGATTCTGCCGTTCTGTCTGGCCGTCCTTCTGCGGAAGAAAAGCAGTCGACAGTCAGTGATCCATAGTAATGTGACTCCAGACCCTCGCCCAGAACCGACTCGTGAAATAGGTGCCATGATCGGTTATAATATTGTTGGGAACCCCACGTTTGCAGATCACATCCTCAAAGACGAGCCTGGTCAGCTCTGGTGAGTCCACATCCTTTCTGCGGGGCAGGTAGTTCGCCATCTTTGTCAGATGATTGACGATGACTAGGATCCCCGTGTATTCAGATGCGGTCGATTCTGGCAGGTCTGTGGCGATGTCCATGGTGACGCCTTCTCAGGGTCGTAACGTTGGTGGCCGTGGCATATTGATTTCATGGCGAGCATGCCGTGGAGCCTTGATTTGGTGACCTACTTCGTAGCCGCTGACGTACTTCCTTATGTTCGCATCTATTGCGGGCCAAACGAAATACCTAGAGACTATCTTAGCAGTTTTAAGAGCTCCAAAGTGACCGGATTCGAGGTTGTAATTAAAGAGACTTATTACTTTGCCACGGAGAACTTCATCTGCAGGAACCTATATCCTCCCCTCGTAGGTCAGAGCTCCAGCGATTACGCTCCACTGGTTCTTGTCATTGGCCTTGGCTTTGGCTTCGACTGTGGCTTTGGTTTCGACAGTGGCTTTGGCTTCGACTGTGGCCATTGGATTATCGACTAGCTTACCCGAGACATCAACCGCCAATGGATCAGTAGCCTGGGCCTTCTTAATCGCCGGTGGGAGGTTATCGTAGCGTTCAGCAGGTATAGTGGACGCTAAGAGCTGTCCGAAAGGCTTCTCGTAGCCGATCTCATAGTCGGGCCGTCTCGAATGGCCATCGGGGCAGTTTTTGGTGCATTCCAAGTATTTGATGCTGAAGTCTTGCGCTGAGAGAATTTCCGACCACCTAGCTTGTCGCCGTGAGAGTACTTTGAAAGTTTGGAAATACTCAAGGTTCTTGTGATCACACCACACCAGCACTTTGTGATGGGTACCCTCCTGATAGTACCGCCATTTCTTGAAGGTCTTGACAATGGCGAGGAGTTCCGGATAGTATGTATCATAGTTCTGCTCAGCCGGAGAGCATTTCCGAGAGCAGAGATTTACTGGCCGAAGGGTTCCGAAGCCATCATACTGGTTCAGGATGCCTGCCATCGTAAAGCCGCTCGTATCCATCTGGAGGATGATTGACTTGGCTGTGTCGAGGTTCTGCAAAATCGGTGCTACAGTGAAAACCTTTTTGAGTTTCCGGAAAGCCAGCTCGACTTCGCGAGTCTATTTCCGTTTCGGCTTGATTGGCTGCGATCGATTTCATGGTTTCGGCTTACCACTCTTGCTCTGCTCATTGGAGTTCTGCCAATTGGAGTTTAATAGTTCTGTCAGCGGGAGGGTCACCTTGGCATATTTTCGGATGAACTTCCAGTTGAAGTTCGTGAAGCCGAGGAGGACCTGGAGGTTTTGTACCGACTTGGGAGTCGGACAATCCTCGATTATCGCGATCTGATCTGTTTCCATGCTGACACCATCGGCAGAGATGACCAAGCCGAGCAAGCTGACCTTCGAGACTCCAAATTGACACTTCTCTGCTTTACAACAGAGGCCAAACTCCTGCAGTAGTTGTAGTACCTTCCACACGTGCTCTTCGTGCATCTTCTCGTCGGTGGAGTAGATCAGGATATCATCGTGATAATACATGGCAAAGTCGTCGATGTAAGATCGCAGACAGTCATCAATGTAAGACTGAAAAGTAGTCGGTACGTTCATCAGGCCGAATAGCATGACCGTATATACGAACTGACCGTATCGGGTTCGGAAAGGTGTCTTGCACTCATTACCTGCCTTAACGCAAAGCATGAGATAGGCTCCACGATGGTTGAGTTTCGTAAAGATCCTAGTACTGCCAACACGGTCAAGCATCTCGGACATCAGTAGAAGGGGATACCAATTCTTGATTGTACCATCGTTGAGAGCTTCGTAGTCCACACAGAATCTCAAGCCGTCATCCTTATTCTTTGCAAAGAGTATTGGTGCCACTGCTGATGATGATAACCGCTGGATAAAACCATTGGCCAGGTTTGTGTCGATGTAAGCCTTTAGAGTTTTTAACTCAACCTCCGACAGGTTTTAGATATGCCTATAGGGCAGCATATGCCCGGATACCAGGTCGATTGCATGATCAATTGACCAGTACGGTGGTAGCGTGTCTGCCTTGACCTTGCTAATGACCTCTACGAATTCCTTATACTTGGCGGAGATATGGCCACCGTCATCTGTAAGCTCCATTTCGAGTGTAGCTCAATCTCCATCTATACTTGTTAGCTGTGTATTTTCAATTGTCTGATGGGGGATAGGAATTCCCCGAGGTTGCAGTACCAGCCAGCCCAGACACAATGGAACATGTGACCATAGCGCGTCTCCTCCCTTTGTGGCTCGGCGAGCCGATAGCAGTCATTCAAGTACCAGCGAAGTAACTCTTCTGCTGCAACTTCTGCTGCTGCTCCTGCTTGCACGTCCAGCTCCAGGCGCTTCTCTCACCTTTGGTGATACCTTCCATGGATGCTCCCTGCAACCCTGTGCAATCGCCAATGCGTATGATGAATGCCACGACAATCTCGTCGCTAGCTATGAGATTCTCGAATGCGTCGGCACCAAACAGATGTATGTCTCAAACGCCACCCTCTTCAGATGCCTGTGGAGGGTTCGACGTCACATTGATCGTGGCCACCAGTGTATTTGCATCGCCACTTGTAGTCTGCAGAGATAGAAGTCGAACGGATGTCCAGTCGACCTCAGGGTTCCTAGCCTCGAACCAAGGCAATCCTAGATCCAGGTCATATGTCATGGGTGCGACCAGCACCTCCAATTCGTCAACCAGAGTTAAGTGCTCAAAATACTGAAATGAGATGGTTGCCTTTCGACTCTCCTTCGCAGACATCATCAATTGGCCGTTGAGACCCTTCGTGGTTGTGAATGCTGGTTCATGTTGTAGCCCAAGTCGTCTGAGCAGCCTCGGAGACATAAAGATGCTCGTCGCGCCGCAGTCGATTAGAGCCCGAATGCGCTGCATCTCATTGTGTCGATCTCGTACAAGTACGTCATGAACAATGTGAGATGAATCCGGCTTCTCTGTACCACATAAGTATTGACTTGAAAAGAGAGCCTGGGGGGGCTCAAGGATAACTATCTATTTGAGAGCGATTCGGTGGGGCTGGATCTCATCTATGGTCGCCAACAACGACCTCATTCCCAACCTCTCTACCCCTAACTCCTCTTCATCCTACCTTTCCCGCCGGGCTAGGTACTGGGAGAGGTATGCGAGTTTTTTGACAATTGAGTGTCAAATGACTTTTGGCGTTTCACTTGGTGGTGTCCGCCACCACCGCTGCCACCGCCGCCAGGGCTTCGGCCTTGGTTGAAGCTCGATTTAGGAGCACGAGCAGTGCTGTAAGTTGGGCACTGGAGGTGTTTATAGGTTTTGCTACCGCACCGCGTACACTGCTTGTTAGCCCCTCTGCTATTAAAGACCTCCCTTGACTCCCATGGTGCTGGGGTCAATTTGCTGCAAGTACCACCGGGCCTGTCATTGGTCGACTTCTCAGTTGTCAGTTCGGATATAGATGGTCGGTAACTTCTCTTCCCGTCTATTGGGGATGATTCCGACTGCCTTTACTGTTGCTGCTACTGCTGCTGCTGCTGCTATCCACCTGGCCTCTTATTGGTGTGTATGCCCTATGAAGCTGCAGCTTTGTCGAAAGGTTTCTCGATTGTCTCGAACCTTCCAAAAACAAGGGTTATCGGCCCGACCTTATTTTTTGAGTGCGTGTCGGAGACCTGCCCAGGTCATGTCATAGATTATCTGCTCGCTATTTTGTATGGTACATCCGACCTGTCTCCAATTAGCTTTCACACAGTTCGCGTTGGTACTAACCGGCTCATTAGGCAAATGTATGTATTCATCCATTGCCTTCATCACCGCTTTCCTGCGGTGATCCTTGTCTCCATATATCCGGGTGATCTCTTGTGCGAAAAGGTCGAAGTCCTCCAAACAGGGGTCAGAATATGCATGTAGGTCGCTGGTCCATTCAGAAGGTTCCATCATCGCCGTCTGATGCTGCCTCAGATCCGAGTGGTTGCTCCAGCAGTCGAGGAGAAAAACTGCGTATTTGACTTGATCGTGTCCACCGCGTAGGAACATATATTTGTGTGAGTATGATAGTAGGTAGGTGGTTTTCTGTGAGTTGCCTTTTTTGCCAACTTGTCGGCAAGTTCATTTCCAGATACATCTGTATGGCCAGGAATCCATTGTACTGTGATCGTAGTCTTGAGTGCATGGAGGTTGTTGGAGATATTGGAGAGTGTCAGGCAAGTGGACTGTCCAGGGCCGGGTTTGAATGTATTGAAATGTTGTATAGCAGCTTGATTGTCTCTGAAGATACATATGTATCTTTTGGTAAGGTTATTACGTTGACATATCTGAAACCATTTCTGTGCGGCTTTAATAATTCCAAGTAATTTGGCATCATAAACTTCTTTTTGATGGTCCATTTGGTAGATTGATTCCAAGACTGCTTCTCCTGTCATTTCCACATCGATTCCTACCCCTATGTTTTCCTTCAATATTGATCCATCCGTATAACAAACAATATTGCGGTTATCGTTTTTCAACATTGCGTACTGTACTTTATGGGCTTTAGCTTCCTTCTGTTTTGAGAGGGGGCAGATATGTATTTTGACTCTGATTTCAATCCACAGTGAATATGCTGTGATGGGGTAGGTTTCGATCTCCGAGCCGTTTGAGATCTATGGACTGAGAGTAGATAACCTTTGGATGAGATGTATTTCAAATTTGCGATTATTATGTTGCATGCTCTCTCTAGGAATCCAGAGTCCATTGGTGTTACTGGATTCAGGAGATTGAGAGAATGGAGGGAAGGTCAATGGGCAACGTTGTCGGATTGGGTGCATCTCAGGAAATGTGACTATTTGAATTGTATATTTTCTTCGCATGTGATTAAGTCGTACAGCTACCAGGGGGAAGACAGATTCATTGTATAAGGCTATTGTTGGTGATGTACGGAAGGCTCCAAGTATACAACGAAGGGCTGTATTCTGAACTGTTTCAAATTTCTGTTGATACGTTACTTGCCCCTTCCACTACACTTCGGCCCAGAAGTCGCAAATAGGTATAACACATGCATTGTATAGTTCGCAGACTGCGCTAGGAGTTAATCCTGATTCTGTATTGGCTAGTAATTTGAGGGCTCCAAGGGCTCTTTTGCCACTTGCGGCCTTCAGCATAACATGGTGTTTGAAGTTGATTTTCATGTCAAACAAAATACCAATCCACCTTACTACGTCCAGGCTTAAGCCCTTTGTACCAGGGGTAATTGTTGTGCCATTGGATAGGGTAATCATTTCATCATCTGTGGTATTGCCATTTCGTTTATTGTAGAAATGCATCATCTCTGACTTTGAGTCGTCAAATCGTACAGCATTGTTTGCGGCCCAGTGGAAAGATGTTCGTGCAGCTGCCTTCAGACAACGTGTATTATAGGCTTTTGATTTCCTTCGAACCACAATCGTAACATCATCAATGCAGCTTGGAGTTCCGAAGCAAGGGTAGTAGGTTGTGAGTTCGTAGAAGAGAGGACTGAGATACAGGAGGAAAAGAATTGGTGATGCATGTGATCCTTGGGGGATTTCTGTTCGGACAGGACTGAGTTCTTCCTTTCTTCCATCGAATGCCAGTGCTATTGTACGGTTGGTTAAGAAGTATTCCACCAATAATGGAATTTGTTTTGGGTAGCCCATTTGTCGCAAGGTTTGGAGGAGATGATCTTTGGATACATTGTCAAATGCACTGCTTACATCCATAATGAGGACAGTACTAATTGTTTTTGCTTGATTTCCTTGTTCAATTTCATGTGTGAGTTCCATGGCAGCATCAATAGCAGAACATTGTCTTCGTTCCCCTATATAATCTTTGTGTAGTAGGTTGTATTTTTCAGCCATAGATGCAAGTCAGTTTGCCATCAGCTTTTCGAGTATCTTTCCAAGGCAATTGAGAAGAGCAACAGGTCGGTAGGCCATTGGTATTGAATAATCAGGTTTTCCTGGTTTGGAAATAAACACAGTCGTTGCTTGTCGCCAGCAGGTGAGGTGGTATCCTGTGGTTCTGAGTATTACAAACAGACTGTTGAATGGTTCGGTGGCTGCTAAGTAGGCATTTCGGAGTCAGTGAAATGGAAGTCCATCAGGTCCAGGGGCTGTGCATTGCTCAGAGGTAAATATTATGTGTTTGATTTCGGTGGGGATAAATTTAATCTATGGCAGGGTTTGCCAATTGTGGATATCATTTGGAGGAGGTGCTACTGGTGGGGGTGAAAACATTGTAGATCGTAAAAGGGCAGCCTTTTCTTCGAAAGTAACAGCTGTTATGTTAGAAAATTACAGGGGTAGTATTCTCTAAGTTTTCCTTGGTTTGGTGTAACGGAGGGCAGTGAATATTTCAGTGTATTGTGTATTTGCTGAATCTTCAATCCATATAGATGTTTTGTAGGTGCAGATATCTCGAAAGTATTGGTTGTGAACAGCATTAAACTTGATATGATCGCTGTCAAGGAGAGATTTCTTCTACTGCTTCTGGGCTTGGTTCATATTTGTTTGGGGGATTCTGAGTTGGGATTACCACCAGCATTTTGAATATGTTGTAAGCTGGAGGACAGGGGTAGATACCTTTACTGCATTAAGAATCATGTCTCATAGTAGTTCGGCAGATATATCAAGTTAGATTCAGTCGGCTGTTCAGGTAGGCATTGCCAGACCATTTGTGAGGCATGGGAAAGTGTATTGAGAGTTGTGGAGAATATGTCCCAATCTATTTGATTCCAGTTGTATCGTATATTGTTGGAGTCAGTGGAAAATAATTCAGTTTCTGCCACAATATCGAATCGAATTGTTGCATGGTCTGAGCCAGTTGAAGTATTGTCATCCACTGTCCAATTTATAACTCAGTCATTGATAGCTTGTGATATTAAGGCAAGGTTGATAAGAAAGGTTCCCTTGCCAGTTCGGTAATAGTATGTTGGGGTGTCAGGTTCATTGAGAAGGGAAAAGTGGTTAGTTTCTATGATCTGAACAATTTCATCTGCGTGTTTGGGTGTTTCGATTTGTGAATTCCACCATGTATGATAGGTATTCATATCACCAGCAATAATGCATTGTGAGGGCAATGGGATATTGGTGAACCTTCTTGGGATGGTGTAAAGGTTAGAGGATCCTTCATGTTCATTATAAATATTGAATGTGATCGGTGAAATTGAGGGAGTTGAATCCAGGTTCTTGGAGTAAAAGAAGGTCAGCCATTCCAACTGCAAAGTCAAGATGTGATTTGATAACTAAGGAGGAACGGTTGCAATTATGTTGTATGATTCGAATTTATATTGATGAATAAGAAGGTGGTTTAGTCACGAATGGCAGCTGGGTGGTCTTTCATAAACGTGGCTCGTACTTCGACATGGAGGGTAGTGATTGTTGGGCATTTGGAATCATTTCTCCAAAGATTTCCCTTACAGTTGAAATATTTGACAATATCATGGTTGTATTGTTTGCCTTTGCTGTGACATGATCCACATGAGTGGGAGGTAGTAGTGTGAGGTGCGGTACATATTTTACATATGGCAGGTTGTTTGCAGTGAAGGTAGGAATGGCCAAATTGTTGATAATTGGTACATTGATCAGTTGGTCGTGATGCCAGATTTTATTCAGCCTTGCGTATTTTTCCGTCTACTTGAACTCCGTGATCTTGTATTAGCGTTGCTTCATATTCAGTGCAGACTGCAATAACCATTGTGGTTGCTTTGTTATGAGGTCATGTCTCTGGCTTAGTCAGAGATCGTGGTAGAGTTGTGAGCTTGATATAATTGTTGTTCACCTTAATATCTTCTTTCAACAATTGCATTCCCGTTTCACATTCGGGAAACATATTAATGTCGATGGAGTGAACCATCATTCGGATCCAGGTTTCATATTTCTTGAGACTCTGGGTATTTGTATCAACTGAGAGAAGTGTTTGCTCAACAGCAGCTTTGTGAGCTGGTACCAATTCAACAGCACATGTATAAGCAGTAAGGAGGACCAGGTTGTATTTGTAGTTTGTAGAAACATGGCCAATATTGGCCAAGAGGTCAGCCTGACACCTGCAGAGGGTGGGGTTGATTGCAAGTTTAAGTTGGATAAGGTCAGCAGTGACTGATTGATCACTGTGTCGGACAATTACCAGTGTGCATCGTTTTTTGGTAAAGGGGTAGGGATTCAGGGTACGTCCATTCTTGTCTTTCGGGGGGTCTTTCTTTGCACATGCCGATGCAATTGCTGACCATAATGTGGGCTTGAGGAAGTATTTACTGGGACAGCTGGTGTGAGTAGGTCTGGAGGTGCTGGCGGTGTATCTTTCTGTGAGGCTTGAATTTGTACAAAATATTCAACTCATTGTCCAAGGGTGGAGATAGTGTTGAGGGCGATTTTATGTTTGGTTTCAATTGAGGCCAAGCGAGTTGCCAATTTTCTGTTTTAAGTCGTAAGACGTTTGTTCATTTTAAGGATATCCTTGTGAACTGATTCAAGGATGGCTTTGAATACCTGATGAATTTGATCTTCGTCTTCATTGTTGCGATCCAATAGGTTAGTAATAGGGTTTGGATAATCTTCATCTTCAGAATCATCATCATTGTCAGAGCTTTGGTCATCAATCTCATCATTCTCTGAGGTATCTCCAAGATTCAGGTCTGCATCTCCAGAGTTTCAAATATTGTCCAGGTTAGTTGGTTGTTGAGGTGGAGATGATAGTTGGGGTTATCCAGAGGTTGCTCTGGTATGAGCTGTACTAATGGCCCTATGAGTACTCAAATGTACACCAGAAATATTGAGCTTCAGGTATGGTGAGGTCGACTGCAGTCTGCGTGAACTGCTGTGTTTTCCCTTCCGTCCTCGTTTAGATATGTAGCCAGTATGGACTGTACTTGATACAGCTGGAGCATCCATTGCAGAGAGTGGGTTTGAACTTGGATTTGGGTAAAGATGCATTCCGTACGTACTGGAAGCACCAGGTTGGGGTGGATGTGGCAGAGGTTCTGACATGAATGTCTTGCCAGGGTTTACTGTATTCTTAATATGTTTCAGTTATTGTAATTTTCTAAGTATTTTGCAATTGGTAAAATTCCAAAGTGTGACTATTGTTATATATGGCCTCGATACTACCTGTACCCAGAGGGGGTTAGAGCTTCACCTCTTTTGTCCTAGCAAGGTGTTGGAGCATTGTACTAGAGCCTTGGCTTCCTCACAGCAGGTACAGAGACACCTGTAGCGACAAGAAGACCTCTAAGAAACCTGCTATGTAATGGGCTGTAAAACCACTGCAAGAAAGGAAGTCCAACTTAACTCTGGCGGATCCACCCAAAGGCTATGGGGGTCAATGGCGGCAAAGTAGCCGGATGTCGTCGCCTACACCCTGGTAGGTCTGCTGGGCTCCGGTGGCCAATAGTATGTTAAACGTTCGAAAATACGTAGAATGGGCGTTGCAAACTCAAATCCTGTCCGATTATGCGGAAACATCGGCAGGGTAGACCTGGAGGTGTGTTGGGACTGTGATATCAAGGGCGTTACGAACGAATGAGAATTCGCGGAGAAACGATGAAATTCGAAATCATGGTTTTGGCTTCGAGAAATTTCGGCCCAGACAGTCTGGGGCTTGTAGGGAGGTATGCAAGGTACGTTCTAAAGGCTATAAAGGCCGCTGAATCGATTGCCGTTGTCCGTTCGTGAATCGGAGTTGATTCCGTTGAGATAGATGGGAGGTATGTGTGAAAAAGTGACTATTCGATGAATTGGTGTAACTATTGCAAATCTTGAGCCTTTGGTCTGATATTGAAGCGTAGGCCTCGTTTATATGTCGACTCAATGCTCCCAATGTATGAAGTCAATTGGAAACGAATTGGTTGTTTAATAATCGGTGTGGCCATTTTTGCAGGGGGCAGAAAAAGAGGGGTAAGGGGCTCAGCTTTCCACCCAACAACAATAAAGCTCCTATGAAAGAGATGCCCTACAGTAGGGGGGGAAATCAGGGGTAAGGAATCGATTCGCAGGGTCCGTTTGTCGATAGCTGTTGTGGTTGGTGACTTATTTTCGGGAAACCGTTTTGCTGGTATAGTTGTCGCGATTATAAATTGAAGCGGTGCATTTGACAATGTATCCAAAGACCGCTTTCTTCACATTCTACGACAACTGGGCTACCCAATACCAATTCCAATCTGGGTGGAATACTTCTCATCCAACCGAACAACTGCACTGGCATTCGATTGAAGAAAAGAAGACCTTAGTCCTGTCCGAACAGAAATCCCCCAATAAATACATGCATCACCAATTCTGTTCCTCCTGTATTTCAGTCCTCTCTTCTACAAACTCTCAGCCCACTACCACTGCTATTGGACTCCAAGCTATATTGTCGATGTTACAATTGTGATTGGAAGTAAATCAAAAGCCTATAATGCAGGTTGTCTGGAAAAGGCTACACAAACAGCTTTCAAATAAACTGAAACCAATGCTGTACTATTTGACGATTCAAAGTCAGAGATGATGTATTTCTACAATAAACGAAATGGTGATACCACAGATGATAAAATAATCACCCTACCCAATAGCACAACCATTTTCCCTGCCCAAAATGGCATCAGCTCGTACGTAGTATGGTTGATTGGTATTTGATTGAACAGGAAAATCAACTTCAAATACCATATTATACTGAAGGCCACAAGTGGCAAAAGAGCCCTTGGAGCCCTGAAATCACTAGCCAATACACAATCAGGATTAACTCCTAGTGCAATCCTCCAACTATACAATGCATGAGTTATATCTGTTTGCGACATCGGGGCCGAAGTATGGTGGATGGGGCAAACAACGCATCAATAGAAGTTTGAGACAGTTCAGAATACAGCCCTTTATTGTATACTTGGAGCCTTCCATACATCACCAACAATAGCCCTACACAATAAATCTGCCCTCCCCTAGGTAGCTGTATGATTTAATCATATGCGAAAAAAATCTGCAATTCGAATACTTATATTTCCTGAAATTTATCCAATCCGACAACATTTTCCGTTGACGTTCCCTCCATTCTATGAATCTCCTGAGTGCAGTAACACAATTGGACTCTGGATTCCTTGGGACAGCATGCAACAAAATAACTGCAAATATGAAACATGTCTTGTCCAAATGTTATCTATCCTCAGTCTATGGACCTCAAACAGCTCGGAGATCGAAACCTACTCTACCACTCCCTGCCCTCTATAGATTGAAAGCAGAGTCAGATGGAGGAGGGTAAACTCCAGGGGGTGAACCCGCATAATATGCAGGACCAGGCAGAATGAAACTGAAAAATATTTTCACTATTGTACGAATTATGTTATAGACCACTAGCATTTCTTAAATATTTCTTTGTAACTAGAGCAGAGGTCACAGGAGTCTGTGCAGCGGTGCTACCTAGCCAGGGATTTTTCCTTTTTCCTTTGTTCGGTTTCATTTGTTGTACTTGTTCATGTTTATTTGTTTGTAATTCACCGGCCATAGCCTGCATGCTGCATGCTGAATGATGAATAAATAAATAAATCAATAACAAAAGAAAAGACTCCAAGGAAATATAACAAAGGTGGATTCGATCAGTACAATATTATCTGAAGTATTACTGTGATGAATTCCACTATGATGTCAACATCGTTCTTTCGGTTGGTGGGCTCTTGAAAGGCAAGGCCTTAACCTGATATGATAACCATGAAAAGGATATGAAGAAGTTCTTCCAAGTCGATAACTGGAAACCCTTTACCAGGACTATAGAAGAACGATTCATTGATAAGCAATAGGAAGAAAAGTCTTTGCAGAAAAGAAACAATCTGAAGTACTCTGGGAATATCAAGGACTACCTGAAGAAGATGGAAACCCTCCACTTCAGGGTTTGCCTCAGCGGAACCTCCTACATTGAGTGCCTTGAACAAGGAACACACAAAGATATATTAGATCGAATATCAACTGCCATAGTACCACCCAAAGATGATACAGCCTTCATCGCATTAATGAAGACAGTGGAGATATCATACGAAGATCGGTTGGCAGAAAAGAATAGGTCTCACCACAATCGTGATAATACCCAAGGTATGAATTGTAACAAACGAATGAGAGATAAGCATCAGGGGAAGGATAAGAACCAAGAAAAGTATCTGGAAAAGACAAAGGGTCTGATCCCAAGAAACTACAAACTGAGAAGGGTCCGATGCCTATTTACAGTGATAAGACCGAAGACCTTAAGGGTATTCCTGAAGGTCTGCTAGAAGCAAGAGGTAAAGGCAATGAATGCAAGCATTGTGGATCCTCTGAACATCATTGAGGGTTCTTCTGTAAGAATCCCATCAAGATTTCGTCTAACAAGAATAACAAGAAATCTAAGAGTAAGGAGGAAGCTCTGAAGCAGAAGACTACAACCTCCAGTTGGAAAGTCAGAACGGAGAGTTTGGCTGATAGGATGACAGTGTCTGCAACTCACACACCCTCGAGAAGGTTGTATGAGGTAGACTCTAATGTTATGGAAATTGGCGATTGAGAGACGCTGGGTTTCTTATGTCTTTTCTTAGTTGTAGGATTGCGATCTTTCCCTTCGGGCAGATATATCCACAGTTATTGTATCTTGAGTTCAGTTTAATGAGAAATCACTTCTGTTCTGTTGTTACAAGGGTACCTGAGGATAAGTTCAGTACTCACATTATGCTGGCCATATAGTACCCAAAAGCAAACATATGACTATCACATTGTCTTCGAAACACCCTCATACCCCATACACTTACTAGAACCATAATATGTTGCGGTTGGAGGTGTGTCGAAAGGCCGTTCATAATGGTTTCTATACGAACGGAAATAAAACACAAGGCCTCAGCAGAAGCACCTCAATGTGAACTCAAGAAAGCAAAGCAATTACTCCCATAACTAAAAACTGGTTCAAGACCGACAGTATGCATGTTTGCATCATTCAATGACAAGAAGAACGTCCTGGTAAGCATCCTTCTGGACACAGGGTGTCATATACCTATGATATCAAAGCTGTCAGCCGAGTCTAATGGTGTTCCATTGGTAACTCGAACACAATCAAAGTCAGTTCAAAACTTCCATGGCATGATTGTAGAAGGAGCTGGATGGCAGTATACATTTCCAGTCACACTTTGGTATGAAACGTATTATACCAAAGAAACATTCGAAATCGGTACTATGGAATCAGCTACTGATATCATGTTACCTTACTGGTGGATTGTCAAGTATGGAGCACTCAGAGGAGTCACTGAAGAATGTGTTACACTGCAATTCATATCAAAGAATTGTCATCAGCATTGTACAATGTAGCAGTCAGTACATTCTCAATAGAATATGATGAAAGTATTCTCAAGTTTGGTACTGATCCATGATGGAAAAGTGAAATTGGATCTGGGTATGTTGATGCAAGAAACGAAATTAAAGTCGATTGGATTGAGCGAATTCCATGGCAGTATCGAGACTTTCAGGCAGATTAGAATCAAGAAACTGCCAATGCTCTACCACTACAATGTTTTTTGATCAAGGAATAGACGTAAAAGATGGAGAACAATCTCCGTGGAGTCACATCTATGCTCCCTCTGAGAAAGCACCTTCTCTCCTTAAAGAATATCTGAAAACAATGATCGATTCCGGAAATACAGATCTGCAGCTGGAGCACCAATACATTTCGTTCCAAAGCCTCATGGAAGGGGTTTAAGGTTCTGTGTTGACTACAGAGGACTTAACCACGTCACTATTATAAACCGATACCCTTAACCAATTATGAACGAACTTTGGGACAGGTAAATAGCTCCAATCTATTTATATATTGATTTATTTATACATCATACAGCATGCATCCTGCAGGCTATGGCCAGTGAAGTACAAAGAAATGACGATGAACAAGCACAACAAAAACAATCGAACAAAGAAAAAATGAAGAATCTCTGGCTAGGTAGCACAGCTCCGCAGCCTCCTGTCACCCCTGCCCTAGTTACAAAGAAATATTCACGAAATCATAAGGGTTTCAAACACACTTTGAACAATACTGAAAGATTTGTCAGTTTCATTCTGCCTGGTCCTGCATATCATGCTGGCCCTTTCCCTGGAGTTTACCCTCCTCCACCCTTCTCCTTTCACCTTCCCTCATTCTATCCAACCACACCTTCCCCTTCTGATTTTTTATCATACACCTCATCATCCTACTCACGCTGGCTCTGATGTTCCTCCACCTCATTTTTGGCAGTCCCCTGACCTACAATCTGATTGTCACCTTGCCCAAGGTGTTCATCATCACCGAATTAGTCCAGGTACCACCTTTGTATTGCTACATGTATGTCGTGCAGAAAATATTTCAAAGGTTGCATTGCTTTGTCGTTATATAGAAGATGCTTCCAGAGATATAAAGAGGGAACCACTCCAATATCTTTCTGCCTTCTTTGTTTTTGGTGTTAATATATGGGGTATCAGTAAAGAAGATATTCTGGTGACTGGGGACCTCCATAGCGACATGGACAGTGGGGGGAGTCAACAGAGCTCATTGGTATTTTGTATAGGTAACTGTGAGAGTAACTATAGCCTGTTCGTAATTGTGTGACCATTGAGGTAAACTGGCGATTACCACTGGTGAAGATGTGGTCTGATTCGGTACAGAAAATTCCAACATAGTTCTTTCTCTTTGCTGGGTATCGCATCTACAACTCACTATATTCCTGCATTTTAGCTGTTCGGGTACCCAATCCTATAACGTTGTTCATTGATATTCCCTCCATTCTATGAATCTCTCGAGTCCAGTACCAAAAATGGACTCTGGATTCCTTGGGACAGCATGCAACAAAATAACCGCAAATATGAAATACATCTCCTCCAAACGTTATCATCCCTCAGGGCATAGATATCAAACATTTTGGAGATCAAAACTTACTCTACCATTGCCTGTCCACCATGGATTGAAAGCAGAGTCAAAACACATATTAGTGCCCTCTCAAAAGAAAAGAAAGTCAATGCCCATGAAGCACAGTACGCAATATTGAAAAAAGATAACCGCAATATTGTTTGTTATACAGATGGATCAATGTTGAAGGAAAACATAGGGACAGGAACTGTTGTGGAAATGACAGGAGAAGTAGTCATAGAAGCGACCTACCCAATAGGCCATCAACAAGAAGTTTACGATGCTGAATTACATGGAATTCTTAAGGCTGCACAGAAATCCTTTCAGATATGTCAACGTAATAACCTCACCAAACGATACATATGGATCGTTACAGACAATCAAGTTGCCATACAACGTCTCAATACTTTCAAATTCAGCCCTGAACAGTCTACATACTTGGCACTCTCCAATATCTCCAACAACCTCCATGCACTCAAGACTACAATCACAGTACAATGGGTTCCTGGACATACAGATGTACCTGGAAACGAACTTTCCAACAAGTTGGCAAAAATTTCCACTCTCCAAAGACCACCTACCTACTATCATACCTCCTTAACCTATATCAAGAGGATAGCCTGAGCAGCTAAAATGCAGGAATAGACCGAGTAGTAGATGCAATACCCAGCAAAGGGAAAGAACTATGTTGGAACTTTCTGTACCAAACCAGACCAGATCTTCACCAGTGGTAATCCCAGTTTCCCTCAACTGTCACACAATTACAAACAGGCCATGGTTACTTCTGTAGTTACCTATACAAAATACCAATGAACTCTGTTGATTCACCCCATTGCCCATGTCGCAATAGAGGTTCCCAGTCACCAGAACAACTACTTTGAAATGCCCCATATATCAATGCGAAAGAAAAAGAATGTGAAGAGAAATTGGAGTGGTTCACTGTCAATATCTGTGGAAGTATCTTCCATATACCGACAAAGCAATGCAACCTTTAAAACATTTTCTACACGACACACATATAGCAACACGAAGGTGATACATGGACCAATCCTGTGAGGAAGAATACGTTGGACAGGGTGACAATCGGATTGTAGGTCAGGGAACTGTCAACCATGGGGTGGAGAAATAACAAAGTGGGAGTGGATAGGATGATGTTGGGTCTGATGAAGAATCGGAAGGGGAAGGTGTGATTGGGCAGAATGAGTGAAGGTGAAAGGGGAAGGGTAGAGGACTGTAAACTCCAGAGGGAGAACCTACATGATATGCAGGATCAGACAGAATGAAACTGATAGAGTTTTCACTATTGTACAATGTGAGTTTCAGTCTATTATGATTTCTTGAATATTTCTTTGTAACTAGAGCAGATGTGACTGGAGGCTGCAGAGCGGTGTTATCTAGCCAGGTGTTTTTTGTTTTTCCTTTGTTCGGTTTCATTTGTTGTGTTTGTTGATGGTTATTTGTTTGTACTTTATCCACCATAGCCTGCAGACTGCATGCTGTATGATGAATAAAGAAATAAATAAATCATAACCCATATACTCACTAGAACCACAACCCGTTATGGTTGAAGCTGTATTGAAAGGCATTTCATTATAGTTTCTACATGAAAAGAATGAAAATACAAGGCCTTGGCCGAAGCACTTCAACCTGAACCAAAGAAAACGAAACAACTACTATCTGAATCAAAGACAGGTTCGAGACCCACAGTATACATGTTCACATCATTTAAGAACAACAAGATTGTCTCTGTCAGAGTTCTTTTGAATACAGGGTGTGATAAACCTGTCAGGTCGAGATAGTAGACTGAGTACAGTAGTATTCAATTAGTAACTCGAAAAGAGCCAAAGGCAGTCGAGAATCGTTACAGCAAGATTGTAGAAGGTGCTGTTTGGCAGTATACCTTTCCAGTTACACTGCAGTATTACAGTCATTATACTAAAGAGATCTTCAAAATTTGACCTATCAAATCCTCGACTGATATTTTTCTATCCTCCTGGTGGATCGTCAAGCATGGAGCCCTCAGAGGAGTCACAGAGGAAGGTGATAAGCTTCAATTCACATCGAAACATTATTAGCAACACTGCACCAAGGCAGCTGTTTGTTCATTCTTGATTGAATATGACTATGATATCTCCAATTTTGGTACTCACCCACGATAGATCGGGATCATCGGATATATACATATTAACACAGCATTTGAAATTGAAGTCGATTGGATTAAGCAAAATCTGTTGCAGAATGGAGACTTCCAATCAATATACAATGAGGAAACCTCTTATGCTCTACCACAACATCAATCGTTTGATCATGCTATTGATTTAAACGATTGAAAACAGCCTCTATGGGGTCCCATCTATACGCTCTCTGAGAAGGAACTCTCAGTCCTTAAAGATTATCTAATGGAAATGCTTGAATTTGGAAAGATTTGTTCAAGAAAATCACCCATAGGAGCATCCATTCTCTTCATTTCACAGCCTCACGGAAGGGGTTTAAGGCTATTGAAGGATTACAGGGGACCTAACTGCCTTACGATTATGAACAGGTATCCTTTGTCACTAATGAATGAACTTAGAGATAGGGTTAAGATCATTACGAAGATTGATCTAATGGCTGGTTATAATCTTATTCAGATACAGCCAGGTGATGAGTGGAAAACAGCCTTTTATACAAGATGTAGATACTCTGAGTATCTGGTTATGCCCTTTGGATTGGCAAACATATCAGCTCCATTCTAAGATATGATGAATCAGATCCTAAGAGATCTAATCGATCATTGAGTAGTAGTTTATACAGATAATATACTCATTTATACCAAGAATGAAGAAGAGCATGTACGATTTACAAGAGAAGTCCTTTGTATATTGAAAGAAAACAACTTGGCTATAGCTCCTGATAAGTGCAAGTGATAGCAGAAGCAAGTTGAGTTTTTGAATATATCATATCAGGAGAAGGTATCAGTATGGCCGAAGACAAGGTTGATACTATTCTTAAGTTGCCAACACCATGATCAAGACACAATGTTCAATTGTTTCTAGGATTTGACAACTTCTACCGATACTTCATCAATGACCTTTCGAGAATTTGCCAGCGCTTAACAGATCTAACCAAATGAACTGGTGAGATATTCTATTCGTAGGCAAACCAAAGTAGTGGACAAGCATTCAATCAATTAAGAAGTGTTTTACTGACACACCAATCCTTCATCACTTTGAAACTGTTCACCCTGTTGTGATTTCAACCGATATCGGCGACTTTACATTCGGTGCAGTCTTTTCTCAGGTTATCGATGGATGTCACCACCCTGTGGCTTACCATTCTTGGAAAATAGACAAAGCAAAGATTAACTATGAGATCCACGATAAGGATATGTTAGCAATAGTATCTGCTGTTAAGGAGTGGAGATGTTATCTCTAAAGTACAGTCCATCCAATCAGTATATTGACTAATCATAGGAATCTCGAATATTTTACCACCACTAAGATTCTGAATCAAAGACAAGCCCGTTGAGTACAGAAACTGGCTGGTTATACCTTCAAGATATTTTACAGACCAGGTAGTACAAATGGGAAACCTGATACACTATCTAGACATTCAGAGTACTGCCCTAAAAAAGGGGGAGATAGTGCTGAAGATAACGAAAACCAACCAATTCACTGCGTTTTAAGACCTGATCAGCTGGTAACTTCTGGAGGGGAACAGGATCAGATAACAGCAGCAAAGTTACGAGGTGAACAGATTATAATTTCTTCTACAAAGTAGGGGTCAATCCCATTAGTCAAGTTCAATTCTTGATTGTTAGAAGCAGTAGTAGGTGCTGCAAACAACAATGCTGCATGGCAGAAAGAGTACATTAGAGCATTAGAAGGCAGTCCAAGCCCTGACATCTCATTCAAAATTGAAGCCTTTTATTACAAAGGCAGGCTGTAGATCACAGTTGATCTACAGTTACAAAAGTAAATACTCAAAGCATAAAATGATTCGAAAGTAGCTGGGTATATGGATCACGACAAGACAATTGAGCAGGTTCAAAGGAATATCATTTAGCCAGAGATGGAGAAATTAATAGAAGACTATATCTTGTCATCTCCTGAATGTCAGAAGAACAAGGCAGCTCGCCATGCTCGCTTCAAGCTTCTGCAACCACTCAAATTCTCATTTCACCTATGTGATTTGATTTCAATGTATTTTATCATTGATTTACTATTGTCAGATAGCTGTTCGTCAGTATAGGTTATAATTGACAGGTTTACAAAGATGACACACTTCATACCAATGAAAGATGGTGAGAAGAAAGCTATAGACTTGGTCAGGATCCTCCGGAAAGAAGTATCATAATTCCATAACCTACCCTCAAATATTGTATCAGACAGTGATTCTATGTTCACATCAGTATTTTGGTCTTCAATTGTTGATGCTCCTGATATTCAGTTAAAGATGTCTTCACCATTTCATTCACAATCCGATGGTGAAACAGAAAGAGTAAACCAAACGTTGGAATGCTACCTGCGAAACTATTGCAATTCCGAGCAGGATAACTGGTCAGAGATATTGCCTATGGCAGAATATGCTTACACCAACTCCCTTACTACCGCAACTGGCATGTCACCGATCTTTGCAAACTATGAGTTCAATCCTCAAACGAATTGACCCATCGAAACGGAGGCAAAGAATCCGTTATCAAGGAATTACATCCACTGGATATCAAGCGTGCATGATCTATGTCGAAAGGGTAAAAGAAAGCACATAATTGATGGGAAGGTACCACGATAAACGTACTCAGGAACCACCCAAGCATTCTGTTGGTGACCTAGTTATGTTACATGGCAAGAACCATAACACCAGACGTCCATCACGAAAGCTAGATACGAAGCTACATGGTCCATTTAAGGTTCTAAAAGTACTCTCACCCACAGCTATAAAGTTGGCCCTGTCAAAGCGGTAGTATATCCACAATGCTTTTCTTCTCTCCCTCATCGAACCTTATCAAACAGCCACTATTCCAATCAGAGGTGCACCAGAACTCGCCTCGAATAGCGAAGGTAGCGAACCAGTTTGTGATGTGGATGGCTATAAGTACAAAACAGATTATAAGGTAGAAGAGGTTATGGATAGCCAGTATAGCAAGAGACGAAAGAAGATACTGTATTTGGTTAAATGGAAAGGGTATCCAGACAAAGCAGATTGGACTTATTCGTTTGGACGAGTGAAGTGATAGCTATCTCAAGTCCGAGGTATAAATGGATTCTTCGTTTGTGAGAATAGAAGAATGGAGGAGAGCGAAAGCAAGTCAGAAGGTGTTAATCTTCTTAGGAATAGAGGGCAAACTGTGATGTATTGCTATCTAACTGTATGTTGCGATATAGAACAATAGTATCTACAGAGGTGGAAATCCACCGTTATTTATAAAAGATCAGCATTGGTTCAAAAATAAAAATAAAAGCTAGTGGGAATCCCTCTGACCTTGAAGGTGAGTCATTTGAGGTTGTGTAATCCATGGTGTAATCGATGGGGTGATTGATGGGGTGATTGATAGTGTGACTGATGATGGGAGCTGTATAAATATCTCATAATATGAGGCTTTATGCCTATGTATTTTGACAAATATAATAGAAGATTCTAGTGCTATCTTTATGATAAGAAATAGCCCAAATATGGCTTTTCGTTCATTCTGTCCTTACCTCTAACATCCGAAAACATGTGAAAGGAAAGATAACTTGACTAATCATAGGTACAACTCCATATTTCCAACACCCCTTCCCATTTTGTAAAGAAATCCTTCTTACATAAATGTTCTAAAGAGATTCGTGACAGTCCTTTCGGACATACATCCGCTAAGTTGCCTTCCGATTTGATGAACAACACGGTTATATTTCCGGCTTCAACTTGTTCTCGTGTAAAGTGGTAGGTGATATCTATGTGCTTCATTCTATCATTGATCTTGAGATTATTTGTGATGTCAATGGCGAAATTGGAGTCGATCATGATTACATGTGGGATGTTGTACTTTAACAGTTCTTTGTATCCTCATTGTAACCATAGGTGGTGCTTCATAGTTATTGCTAAGGCCAAGTATTCTACTTTGCAGCTGGAAGTTGCAATGGACCTTTACTTGTGAGAGCGCCATGGTATTGTTGAGTTTGCTAACTGAAAGTTATATCCCGAGAAGCTTCTTTTAGAGTGGATATCGTTTCCGTATGATGCATCTGTATAACCCTTGAGTTTGAGTGGCGAGTTCCAAGGGTAAAAGAGGACAAATTCTTTCGTTTCTTAAAGGTATGGTGATATTCATTTTGCTGCAATAGAGTGTGCATACGAATGATTTGTATTGAACTGTGAGAGACAGATAATTGTGTATGCGAGGTCAGATCTGATTCCAGTAACCAAAAATATTAGTGATCTGATGATTTGTTCATATGTAGTGGTTACCTTTTCATCAGTTTGTTCGATATTTGGCATAAACCTATGATTTGGGTCGATGGGAGTCGTGACTGATTTACAATGTTGCAATCCAAATCTGGTCAGTATGTTCTCAATGAATGCGGTTTGGGAGAGAGTGATTCCTGAATCTAAAAATTCGATGTTGATTCCGAGTAGCCAGTGTAGTGTTCCCATATCGTTTACTTTAAACTCGCTTTAAATAGTTCAATAGTCTGGTCTTTGAAGGTGCTGGGTTTTCTGTACATCGGAATGTCATCCACAAATATGGCAATAAATAGTTCTACTGATTCGTGAACAAGTACACAGCGATCAAAGACAGTTGTAACAAAGACGTAGGGGATAAGGTATACAATCAATCAATAATACCATTCTCAAGGTGATTGTATCAGTCCGTAGATACATCATTTCAATTTAATGACCATGCTGTCTATCCTGCTGCCTTCAGGTATATGCATATAGATTTCTTCCTTAAGTATACCGTATAAGAAAGCTATCTTGATGTCGAGTTGATGAGGTTGTCAGCCTTGACAGACGACCTTAGTGAGTATGAGCCAGATGGAATTGTAATGAACAATGGGTGAGAATATCTCATCGGAGTCTGGACCGTGTGATGGACTAAATACTTTTGCTATAAGTCTCGCCTTGGACCGTTCGATTTCTCCCTTGGCATCCGATTTGATCTTGAATACCTATTTTGAATCAACTATCCTTCGATTTGTTAGTCGAGATAACACTTCCCAACCATCATTATCTTCCAGTGACTGTATTTCATCCTCTATTGCCTTCTTCCAGTCCGACCAGTATGGTGAGAATTTGGCTTGATGGTATGTTGAGGGTTCTTCCACCGGTATCGCTGCTAACAAACTGAATTCTGAGAAACTAAGTGAGATACGTTCGTCGTCAACATCGCGCATTGTTCTATTGAATATATGTGCATTTTTTATGTCGGCTCTCCACAACTCTCTTGGGACATTAACCTGTCTTTCTGATCACATTGTTGTCACCTGAGTTCGAGGGACTGTAGCAGTATCATGTCCTCCTTCACTTTGAAGTTGAGAATATACTTGCTCTTGGTCTAACAGTCATGATGTGTCGGTGTCAATTTTATTTACTTTTTGGAGTTGATGGTGGTAATGTTCTTGCTCCGATGAATGAGGTCGGGCTCGATGTGTTTGATAGAAAAGGTGTTCTTGTGGTATTGGAGTATGTATAGATGATTGGTCTTCATCTTCGTCGTGTTCACAGTAGTCTGGTCTTGACATCTTGATTGTTGTCCTTCATTGTATTCTTGAATAACTAATCTCCCTAGATCTGGATGTCTTGCATTCCATTATATTGGAACCTCTGACGAATTTCGATCCATTCAAGTAAGCCACATGTCGTCGGTGGGTAATTTCTCATTGTCGGTGCAATATTCAACTGAGGTTCCATCGATGGATTTTAGTTCTTCGTACCTTGAGATTTTGTTTTGATTTGTATTCCCTTCTATCTTTGTGGGAGGGAAGAAGATATCGTTCGTAACAAGTGATCGTTTGGATTCAGAGAAGAAGACTCTGTAGTGGTGGTCATCATTGGTATATCCAGAAAGAATTGCCCTTTGTGCTCTTGATTGAAGCTTCATTCTCACAAGTTATTGCTGTTTAGGGATATGTATGTAGTATTCACATCCAAATAGCTGAAGGTGTAAGATCGATGGTTTATTGCTGTGAAATAATTCGTAAGGTGTTCGATCTTTAACGGCCATATGAGGTTGTCAGTTCTTGAGGTATACTGAGATTGCAACTTCTTCTGCCCATAGTTTCTAATCGTATGTTGGAGCGGTCTCGAGAATAACTCGAAATGATTCTCGTATAGTGCGATTAAGTCTTTCAGCTACACCGTTTGGTTCTGGAGAGTAAGGGGAAGTAAGTTTGTAGATAATCCCCTTCTGTCCTAGGTGTTCTTTCTGTTCAATCGATATGTATTCACCACCATTATCAGTGTGACATCGTTTGGGTGTTGAGTTGTACTGTAAATCTATTTCTCCGATGAAGTCCTTGGTAATTTGTGTTGTTTTAGACTTTTCTTTCATAAGTATGACCCATGTGTATGGTGTCGCATCATCAATCAGGGTTTTATAGTATAATCATCCTCCATATTAGGGGACTGGAAAGGGACCTGACAGATCTGAATGGATAAGATCGAGCTTCTTTCTATCCTTTGAAATCGTAGTAGATCATAGTGAGTATATAAGTTATGATTTGCTGCAGGAGTCGCAGTGAAAGTCTTTCGGTTTTTCAGGAATTGCAGTGTCATAAAGCTTTGGATCAAGGTTAACATGTCCAAGATCTTGGTACCTGAATTTGTATGTTGCATCTGCCAGGTATTTCACTTGAGGTATTCTGAACAATTGTCTGTCAATCCTTGCATCAAATATTATTTTATCTCCTTTCATGACTGTAATATAATCTCCTACTCCTATTTTCTTCTACTGATTTTGTAACTTCCTCCAAGAAAGAAGTGCTTTCCCGAATTGAGGAATATAAAGAACATCGAGAATACAGAAAGTAGACACCGATCTATCCCTAAGAATGCAGGCCAATTCCACATCACCCTTTCCCTTGATCTCCATATCTTTTTTGGAACTTGATTATACAAGTCCGGAACATGTTGTATAGTTTTGGAGGTTTTCTAGGAATGGATTCATGTGTGAGATACAGGTCGTATCGAAATAGAAGGATTAGGTTCTTACTTGTTGAGTCTCAGTGGTAACATTCGCTTCTTCTTCTTTCTTGTTATCATCCTACTTGTCCTTCTTCTGTTTATCATTGTGCTTCTTGAAGCAGTAACAGTCATTCCAGGTATGACCACTGGACTTTCCTGGGTTGTGTTTGGCACACCAGGTGCAGTCCTTCATTGTGGTTTCATCCTGGGATTTCTTATTTTTCTTGTTACCCTTTTAACTTTTGAAGTGGTGGTAGTGAGGGCAGTTTCTGAGGAGCCAGCGGACAAGTTTGAGATATCCATTAGCTGTTGTTTGACTTCGGCGTAGGACAATTCCTCTTTTGTGGTGAGGTTGTCGACAACATTTTGATACTGTTGTACGAGGAACCCGAGCAGGAAGTCTCTCTATACCTTGTCTTCATCAAGGAAGACAGCGAAGCCCTGGCAATAGCTGTATTTCGAAGCTTTGGCAAGTTTGTGATGCTTGAGCCACTCTGATTCAAATGTCCATATAATCATTGTGAGAGAGTCTGATTGAGAATATCTTGTGGAGAGGGAGGTGAAGAAGGTGATTTGGTATACAAATGCATAAGCAGTGTCTCGGTAATATTCTGTGCTTAGCCAGGTCCGTATCGCATTTGGTGATCCATGTTCAACAATCTATTCGAGGATGCTGCTGGAGACCACCTGGATGAGTATGGTCTGAGCTTGATAGCATAGGTAATCATAGACCGCTATCTCAGCCTTGTCTGTATCTTCTGCCAGTTCTAACCCTTCAACTACAATCTCGTATTATTTCATGCCTTTGTGGATGATGATCATCTTGGAAGCTCAAACGTAGAAATTGGATTGTTCTTCGAGGACCTTGATGTTGTCGAGTTTAACAGATATAGGTTTATCGACACTGTTGGCTCTAACACGAGAGGAAAATCAAAACTCAAAGTTCTTCCCAGATAATGGTTCTCCTTCATGAGACATGACTTCTGGTGGGCAATGTGATGTATCTAGTGCTGGATAGCTGGATTGGTGAGTGTTACTCATAAAGAGATTTTAATGACGTTTTGTCCACTGTTCGGCATAGAATTTGGCACGTATTTGGTACTGTTGGTACTGTTCGAGTTTGATGAGAACAGCAGGTATTGTGTCTATTTCAAAATACTCGAATGCATTGTGCAATGTTTCGATGCCGTCTCCACAGTATCGAATCTGCCAGTTTCAGTAGCCATCGAGTGGGTACATAATTGGGTACAGAGATTCGAATTCCCAGTTGGTGTAGGATTCGATATCTGGATCGGAACAATAGCAGTAATCGGAATCGCAGACGTTGCCGATGATGAATTTTCTGGTTGACATTTATCTGTCCGGGCTTATAACCTATTCGTTTGAACGAGTAAAGCGATAGCTATCTCAAGTCCATGGTATGAATGAGTTTCTCGTTTGTGAAAATAGAAGAATAGAGGAGACTGAAAGCAGGTCAGAAGATATCAATCTTCTTAGGAATAGAGGGCAAAGTGTGATGTATTACTATCTGACTGTATATTACGATATAGAACAAAAGTATCTACAGAGGTGAAAATCCACCGTTATTTATTCAAGACCAGCGTGAGTTCAAAGATGAAAAGAAAAGCTGGTGGGAATCCCTTTGACCCTGAAGAGTGAGTGATTCGAGATGGTGTGATCAATAGTATAACCGATGGTGTGATCTATAGCATGATCAATGGAGTGACCGATAGTGTGATTGGTATAAATATCTCATAGTACGAGGCTTTATGCCTAAGTAATTATGACAAATATAATACACAATTCTAGTGCTATCTTTATGATAAGCACTAGCCCAAATGTGACTTTTCATCCGTTCTGTCCTTATATCTAACATCTGAAAACATGTGAAAGAACAGATAACTTGACTAATCCTAGGTAAAATCCCATATTTCTAACAGGACTAAGGAACTATATGAGAATTGCGATGACAAAAGGTTGCTGAAGCAGTATCATAAGCTGAACCCTCAGGCAGCTAAGAACAAGAAGTTGAGCTAGTACCTTTTCCCCACAAAGTATTTTTAATGGCTTGCAAGACACCTAGATTATGGTTTTGGTTTGGGGCACATGGTATCATATATTACCAGGTCAAGGAAAAAGGAACGGACTTTACTTTTTGGGTACAAGAGGTCATTTTCACCAAAGAAACACAGAGCAGATTAGTATGATCGTTCAGAATCGAACACTGTAAGGAGGGAGGTAGTGTTACACCATACATATTACATACCACTAGGTACGCTCGAAGCAGAGTCACCTACGATGACTTGATAATTGCTGAATCTGGATGGTACAAGTGCCATCTCTGTACGTCAATGAATATCCACACGATATCACTCAATTTGGTTATCACAATCAATGAAATCAGATGAGTTCTTATTCAGTCAACCACACCACTTATAAGGAACAAAGGATGGTTTCTGGATCGATATACTTCTAGCTGATACCACTGATAATGTAAAGACAGCTGAACGGTTGTAGATACAACAGCACATGAGTTTGCATCATAGCTGACAAAGCCTTGATGTCCCTCACAATCGAAAGGATACCATTCACCTGGAAGCTAGGAGATTGAAAAGATACGATTGATCTGGACCACTGAGGTCCGAGGGACTGATGTTAGTAGGAACTCTATACTTCTGAGTAGGAGATCTGAGTGGAAGGATATGGGGGATCTGGTAGAGCGGTGAAGGGTAGGAAAGGGCATTGGTACGAAGGGTGATTAGGTAGAGAAGTTCAGCGGGAACGAAAAGATAGAAGTAATTCCTAGAGTGAGACTAAAGAGGTATAAAGATATCTGAAATGTCTGAGGGTAGAAGGATATACTTCATGACAAGGAGAACAAGCCTTAACAATATACGCATTGAAAAGCAAAACATCTTTGTCTTCAATCTTCTTAGTGACTTTCACATCCTGAGCGAATCTTCATAACTTCCATCGCCAGACAGTCCAGAAAGTATTAAGGATACATTTTGTATTGGTGAACCTGAAGTGACACTCCTGGTATTACAAAAGGTGATTCAAAGAGACATCAAATAGATAGTAATCAAGAAGATAATATTCTATGTAGCTCAAATCAGGAAGAAGCATCCTGATAACTACTCAATAAAGAGGATCATGTTATCCTGACTAAAGAAAATAGTATACCAAGCAGTTTCACATATATGTATCTGGTGGGTATAATAACTTAGAAGTTGAACAATAAGGGGAGGATTAAATTCTTTCAGCTTTTACCTTCTTATTTATCTAACTCTTTCTTATCCCAACTTCCTTCCTGTTTTTCTTTTTTCTTATCTTGACTTTGTTTTATGGTTTTCTAGTTTCCATCTGTCTTGACTTACATAATATTTCTTATGCTGTTTGATGTCTCAGCTCTACTTTGAGATTCTCTGGCTACTTCCTATTTGCTTTCCCTTTATGTCAGTTTCCATTTTATTGTTGATGTTAATTTACTTCATGTTTCACTGACTCTGGCTCATCTCATCATTTCTATATTTTCTGGTTTTCTCCAATCTTAATTACTATATATCTGTAGTTTTAACTTTACTTTGTTTTTGTACTTGTTCAATATATACTAGAAATTTGTAATTGAACTCAGTTGTAATTGTTGCAATTGATTTACTCTCATTGCTAAAAATGCTATCTGATTTTCCTATATTTAATTACTGATTAATTCAGATTTCCCTTGTTTATTTGAGTTCAATTCAACTGTGCTTTTAGTATACATGAAAAAGTCTTTGTTCAAGAATATTAATATTGAAGTTCTTTTTTTGAAAATTCGATTTATACATTGATCAAGTAAGACTGAGTGCACTACTACTGTTCTCACAAAAACATAATAATGTGTGTGAAGTAATACTTTAGAGATTTTGAAAGTGATGGAAATAATTTTATATCAAATAATTAGAGGCAGGAAAAAAAATATGGTTAGTAGAGCAATTTCAATATTTCTTTACAATAATGAGAAAATATACATTGAAGTTGACAATAACTGTAAGAACTTGCCTTGATAATGGTTGAACTTATCATCTTGATAAGGTTATAACTATTTAGCAAAGTCAAATTAGAAAATTCCATATCATACTATATCAGAAACAATAGTAAAGTGTAGTGTTGGCAACAAAGAAGATCAGTTCGAGTCAGATAAAATCAAACAGCAGTACAAAGCGGATTTGATTTGAAGTTTCCTGATGTTTGAATGTTGGAGTCAAACTTCAAACTTAATTTCAGCAATTGCGAATGACAATAACTAAGTGTGTTCTTGTCTGATCAGTTTGTATCTTCATCTATTTTGTAGTGCTTGAGGTTCGCTATCAGATCAACAATATCTGGAGCCGATCAGACAAGAATATTATCACTTAATATCTATCTTCAAATGTTGGGCAGAATCGTGAGGTTAGAGTGAAAATATCTGGACAATGATTCGCTTTGCTAGATCTGAATTGATTAGCCAATAGTGTGAACTGATATCAGTTCAATGTCAAACAATAGTAAAGTGGTAGAATGCTCAAAATCGAAAGTATTTGAAAAGTATTTTTACAAATACAACAATCCTCATTTCTCTTATCTCTAGTTCTAACCAATCCCTTATTGACATATTGTACAAGAACGTTTTTAGATATCCATCCCTAAACCAATATTCTTTCTTTTATAAGTCTGAAATCCTCTTTTACTACTTCACATCAAGTATACCTTCACAATCAGGTATTCCAACTATTATCAAATGAATAGTATTTTTTTATTTCCTTCTAATATTATAGATGTTAAGTAAATATATCATTTTGAATCAAAACTACTTTATTGTCCAGTCGCTCTATTTGTATATGAATTTCAACGATAATTACTCTTATCATTATTACCTCAGTCTACTGATAATATTTATATATCTTTATTCTATTGATGGTCTGAACATATTGATACTGATAAGAATAACTATGATTTATTTCTTATCAATATCATAGGAAATCATAGATATTACTTTCATAGTTGACTAATAAGAATACATAAATATATATCATCCAGTAGTATATGTATTGAATGAAACAGTAGTATATATGATTATTCATAATGTTCCAATAAGGTAATATAGAAACCAGTAACTATTCTAAATTTTGCAACCATAAAAAACTTTATTTTTGAAAAGTTATCTAATCCTAAAACATTAAACAATAGATTATAGTACATTAGATAGAGTATAATCAAAGTAATATATACCCCACTGACTATAAATTATACTTCTAATTAGAAGCAGAGATAAAGATTTCAAACGTTGATAATAGGAAGAAAGACGAACTGCCCAGGCATAGACTTGAATAGTGAGACTCAAACAAATAGAGTGATATTGGATCATGGGATTTACACTCAGCAAAAACAAAAGGTTGTTCTGGGATATCTAGATTGGTACTAGACTTTTATACTGGTAGAATAGGTGAACTACAGATACTAAGTAGTATTGCGTATATTGAATAGTACTGAGTGTGATCAAATGTGCTGAACGTACAATCATAATTAGGTGTATTAAATGTGCTAAACAGAACTAAGTATGATTATGAGATCTGAGCATATTGAATAGTTCAGAGTGTGATTAGAACTGCTGAGCATACTAAGCAGTACTGAGAATGATTACAAGTGCTGAGCTTGATAAATAGTACTGAGTGTGGATAGGAATGCTGAACTTACTAAATACTACTGAGTATAGTTCGAAGTACTGAACAAATTATATCTATTAACCATACTGAATAGGGCTGAACATGCTTAGTACTACTTAGTATTTGGATACCAAGTATTATAGAAGAATATACTCAGTGATAGTTTATGTCCAAGTGATAACAGATGATTGACATGCTGTTTTTCTACCACTTTGAATTTAAATATAATTGTAATAGGCTAGACTTGATCCTTTAATGTACTACTATCTGATTATACCTGGATATAGTTTTTGATATTGTGTAGTGATTTATAATTTGTAAATAAAGGTGTTGCAAGTATAAAAGCTACATAACATATTGTATATCTATGTTAATCATACTGAGTACACATATAGATCTCTGATTATGAAATTGATTGGGATAATCCATATCTAGATTCTTAATAAATAGAAATTACTCTGGTAGAATATTGTGGCCCAGAATTGATAATGTTGCAATAAACTTAAAGGTGGATACCTCATATAAAGTCACTTCTATTTGGGGTTGGAGATCGCAGGGATGATTGGTAGTGTATGGGAGCTAGAGAAAATGGTTGTACAAATATTCCAACAACTAGAAAATTAGTTGCAATTATATTGATGAGTTGTATTCTGATCACAAAGTAATATATATACAAACTAATATGCAATTCATACCTCGTATACCTCACAGTCTCTGATTTGCAATATCGTTAATATTGGTCAAACTGATGTGGAAAACTGTCAGTCGTTTTGTATTTTCGAGTGTTTTTATAATGACATGGAATGACATTATCAGGTGAACTAGGCTTGTAATTATATCGCGCCTTGTGAGTGTACTTGGCCTCATAAGTACTCTTCAATCATAGATGCACATGGCACACAAGTATACTTGATAGCTGAAGCTGAGTAAGAACTCTTCATATATAGTCACCTTGCGAAGTACTGTTGCATGCTAGCAATGATCTTACATGATACATTGGGAAAAGAACCAGGTCGTACTCCGGACACTGGAATGTTTATGGCACATCAGATGCTTCAGACGAAATCTCTTGACCCTCATCGTCAGGTGACGCAGCACGTGCATATACACAATCCCTGACGTGTTGTTTGTACCTCCTGATGCAGCATTCCTTACTGATACAGTTATAAAGTGCACATAATTCTTACTGATATATCCATGCAGTGTGCACATCTTTTGATCCACAACACTACTCGTGTAATGTATGAATGCAATGTACACCTTGATATAATGCAATGTTCACAGCATGTGATGTTAATACGATGCCCTAAATTGTATTCACATCTCACTCGACGAATACAGTGCAGTGATGTTACTGTTGACGATGTTTGATATTAAGCTCTAATATTTACAGTTACCTGTTCCAAATATCCCCCATTATAAATACAATACTACACATCACAGCCTGCTTGAAGCAAACCCTCTAAACTACTCTTTCTTTCGCAGTCATCCACCGACTCCAACTCTATATCCTTGTACTCGTCCTCATTTTCATCCTCATCCTTATCCTTATTTTTATCCTCGTCCTTATCCTCCTCGTTTTCAACCTTATCATCATCCAGCTGGAGACCACGATATCACTGAGTACAACTCCTGGTACTGTGAATGTCATCATGCTCATTGTCGCTATTATTGTCGCTATCGTCAATCCCATCCTCAACATCGATACACAAATCTTGAGCAATGGGAATACGGATCGCAGGAATTATCGGAGTCTCAACGTCCGGTTCTATAATCAGGGCTTCCAGCGCAGTCTTGTTTAATACCACTCTATAAGGCTTAGCAACAGGTGGCATGTTATTTGCTCCTTTCTCATATAGAATGAGGTTGTTTAGAGTCGCCCTTATGGACTTAAATACGTACTGTCTTAATGGAGATGGGACACCATTCCAAATATTCATGAGATCAGTGTACATATCTGCAAAATGTTAGAGCAATTACATGCATTGTGAAGGCTATACAGTCATACGTACCGCCATTAATATCTCGATGGAAGTAGTACACTCACTCAGGCCCATTGTATCAGATTTCAAAGTCATCGATTTCAACCTTGGTTGGAGCTGAACCTCCATTTCTTTGTGAATCTATCAGTGCGAGATGCAATGCCATACATGTTCACACAATCAGTGCTGGGGGTATCTGTTCCCAAATCCAGTCATGGAAGCCCTCTGAATACCTGCCACGTTTGTGTATTTGTTAGAACAATTGAATATATAGAACTTGTGAAATTTCCACCACAAGAAAGTAGCTAGCTCATTACTGGTGGTATTAGCGATGCTACAAGTTGCGGATAAAACTCACATCAAATTCATTCGTACGATCGCATTGGCACACAGCGAATGTAACATCTGAAAGAATTAGATCTATGTGTATACCATCCTCATCATCATCGAAACGGTGCAAGTTGTATAGTCTCCCTACAAAGTTACAGGCCTTCTTGATCATGTGCGATCTGACTGCATTGCAACTGTTTTTGCTCTGACATATGGCCAGTTAGTCAGTGCAAATGCAATTCTGAGAGATACCTAACTATCTTGAGACACCCCTTCAGATGTTCCTGGAAGCTAATATTGACTCCTTCATGCCTGCATGCCTTCGATCAGGAATGTTCTACTGACTTTGAGTTGGAAACGAGATGTTAGTCGGTATCTACAACTCTCAGAATAGTATAACCTACCAGCAGAAACTCAGCTTCAGTTAGAAATGGTGTCTCGCTCAGCAGTTATTTCTCCATCATGCGACGTATTGTCTCCAGTACAGCAGTAACTCGAAGGTCACCCTATACACAGACACTTCGACTGCCATATCGTTTACTGCTGACAGACAGACTCGACGGTATCCTGGGCAGAGACGATACAATGAGTTCTGAAGCCGATGATAATGGGTGTGGACTCCAGAGGTGACTAAGGTTCATCGCTAAATGAATACCGATGTTGGAAATGATACTGGGTGCTAGCATCATCAAATTGGACGCTTGATTTGGCGGGGCCAGAGACGGTTTCCGGGCTTGATTTGGCGCTGATACAATGGGTGTAGCTGCTGAGGAGATCTATGTAATCGAACGTTAGATTGTGAGGCTGTAGTCTTCATCCGCTGTCACTTCTGCTTGTCACACAGCAAAGTGAGTTTCATCTTATGACCGTTTGCTGTACGAGGTATTGGGGTGCCAGGAGTGGCCGGTACTGCTTTTGGAATTGAGGATGCCATCTTGTGCAGTGGGTTTGTTGTTCAGATCATTTTCAGAAGGTAGGAATGTCAGAAATGCAGAAAATTGGTGCAGTTGCAGTGGATGGAGTTTGCGATTTCGAGTTCACATAGTAGAGGAATGGTAATGCGATGTGTAAAAGGACTGACACGTCACTGAGTATTGCATATAAAAGATTTTCTCAGAAAGGTACAGATTCACACGATTTGGTATTAGCTTGTCTCGTAGGTATCGCTTACGATTCGTCAATCAAATACCAATAATTCAAAGAAAACCCAAACGAGACTATAATCAACTCTGTAAAATTCAAAAATGACTATATCCCAATCAAAGAGGATATGCAAAAACCCTATCTAACCCAATCCCCAAACATGAACATAACAGGTGTATCAGTATGATAGTCATTTGCAGTACTGTTGGACGTACAGATAACCATCACTCAAATTGTTGACCCATCCATGGTGGAGTGAAATGTGATGCATCGAGCTGTGTGAAGCCTATACGGACATTGACATCTTGGTGCGTGCCAATTGCCACCAATCTGACGACTCATCAATACCCACCGATACTGACGAAATTAAAAACATTGTCTGTTCCTCCACCAACACCTCTGCCATTTGTGACCTCACCTCCTGCTGTTACTGTAACTCCACCACCGCTCGCGACATCGCCTCCACAATTTGTGCTGTCTCCACCATTCATACAATCCTGGTATCTTGGAGAGAGGTACATTCGACCTGGTAAGTAGCAGTTATCTCCGATTGTGTCATTGCCGAATGGTTTATTGCAATGAACATAGGAGCAGGTATCGGGCTCCCGGCATGTTCGAAGGTACCAGATGATCCTGGGGTAGACGATCGTGGTTGTGGTGGTAGTGGAGTAGCTCCCATTGCCTTCAAAATAGCCACAATGATGAGACGGTTGCAAGCTGTGACGGAAAAGAAGATAGGTACAGAGTCATTGAATTTGAGTCAAGTCGCATTCCATGGCTGCAGAGAGGTTTCGCCAGGCATGACTAGATACCTATAAATACAACTGACATCTCTGGCAGGACATACGAGACTAACAGTCCTGTGTACAGCCTTTGCGGTGAGCTTCTCGATTCGTGAGAGATGCCATCTATTCGAGCTGTGGTAAACAAAGATATCATCCCAATAGTCATAGCCTTCTGGGCCCTAGCGTTCAGGGTGAACAATTCAAGTCCTAAAGGGATATATCAGTGTTGGGCTGGTAGGGACAGTATTTGTGGAGATCTCATCCAATGTTCGTTTCTTCTGGAGGGCAGAGGCAATGATGCTCGGTTGCGTTGCACGTTTGTGGGAGGGTGGCTGCAGCTTCAGTGTCCCAGAACACTGGGTATCGTTCTTGCCATGGCCTTTACCACGTTTGGGGTTGTCACAGTCTTCGCAGTCATCGGAGTTGGGGTCGATATCGGTGTCAGTAGGTAAAGGTGTGTTTTCTGTGTGATATCAGTTCATCTACACCCGGGTTTTATCGAAACAGTCTAGGAGAAACACCCGTAATCCACTGTACCATTCCATGTATCGTTGTCGAGTTGATGTTCGATGCTTTCTCATCCCCTGAAACTGTACAAAGTAACTTGTAGTGACCGGATCCAAAAAAAGGATATCATACATCACATCAATCGCGCCATCATCCTTGATACCATGAATGGCATACATCCGAATAAGGTTCCGAATGTGTTCGGCAATGAACTGCTGCGCGAAACCATCTTGGTGGAGTGTGGGCTTAATTGCATCGGTTTTGGAGGGGGTAAATGTGATCTTTTTGGATGGCATTGCAATGTTCCGAGCTGTATATAAGGTGTTTGAGGGGTCGGTCAGGGTTAGGGTTAATGTGTCTAAAAACGACGAGGAGAGTGGTAAGTAGGAAAAGATGGAGTAGATAGAGATGATAGGGAAGAATCGAAATGGAGGGAGTGTACGACAGTATATATACGATGCATAATAGACCATCAAGTTGCTGGTATCGTGTGGAGCAGCTCGCAGAAGAGTTGAAACCGTTGGTGATATCAAACATCATACTTGAAAAGGAGCTTTCCTGGTTGTGAGCCACCATCAGCACTTCTCTTTCGGCCTGAAAGATGTACTGTATATTTTATACGACTCTGGGAGTTATTTGAACCACTTCTTGAGACTGAGATACACTTGTCATGTGAATGTTGGATCAAAGCGTCTAAGTCTGTCAGTTTGGATTCCTACCACATGGCAGTGATATCAAGTTCCAACATGATGATGCAGTGTGGTGTACCAAACAGTCAGGACCTGCCACATGAAGTGAGAGAAGTGTCACCGACATCTCTGGCAGTGCACAGGCCTCTCCAGTTACCACCAATTGACTCTGTGTGGTGGTATCATGCACTCTGCACTCGTGTCTTGGCACACAGAATGAGTTATATCACATGTTTTCATCTGTGTTTCATATTATCCGTCCAGTCAAATATCAAAAAAGCAAGCAAACAAGCAAGTCCATGGATTCTTTCTTATATTTGCATTACCATTAGTGTCAAATTAGGCTGTGGCCATGGCTACATCATAATAAACTGTGTCTGCAGTATATTCCAGGGTATTGGCATTTTATATACAGCTCTGTGAGTTTTGTATGCCATGCGACTCCATTCCACTACCCCTGCATAGCAATGACCCATGCTTGGCAACACTCAAAATATTCAGCCAACTGCATATACAGCCCTCAGTATTGTCTACACAATGTCCACCATGGCTCCTATACAAACTCCGAATGGTTTCTTTCCTGTTTGCTTGAAACCTTACAATTCTGACCTGTGGCTCTATAAACACATTGACAGCGACTATCCTCGATATCGTGCCCAACATCTTGAGACGAAGGCAGACTCCAAGCCCCCTGGATACGTTCGAAAAAACTCTCAGCCATGTGTCAACATTTCTCACAATAGTTCTCATGCCAACCATGACCACGTTGACAATCCTGACACGTTTCCTCCATTGCAAATGTCTCCTTCTCCAGAACCATCTGAACGTGACTCAAAAAGCTTCTCTTATTTCGATGCGGGAGCCCCTGTGACATACGTTTTGATCAACAATGAGCACAATGCTGAGCAATCCTTGGAAAACCCCTTCCATCCATGCGACAGTGAGGAGGAGTACGATTTTGCAGAGCTGGTCACATCGAAAGGTCTTCCCACCAATGCCATCGATGACATCCTGAAGAGCAACTGCGGCCTTAAAGAGTGTATGCATAATTCACTAAAATCGAATTACAACCTCCGACAGAACATAGATGGGATGGAGGACGGACTTGACCATGGCTCCTGGAAGGAAGCTACATTGCAGGTAGCATGGAATGTGCAGTATTCTGATGCAATTGAGTTTTGGCACCATGATCTTATAGAATGTATACAATGACTACTCTGGCAGCCAGCATACGAGGAACATCTTATATTCACTGCAAAGCATTTCTTCAATGATGATGGGCACCTTGTTTACAACGAGATGCATACTGGAAGGAGACTGATAGTGGGATAAGAAGGTAAGTTTCCTTTTCATACCCTGTACAATGTTCTATACTCTTTACAATACTCACAATTGTGTAGACAACACTACCTGTCGGTGACACGCTGGTGCCGATGATATTCATATCTGATAGCACTCACCTCACGAACTGCTCTGGCGACAAGAAGGTATGGCCGATAAATATGACAATCGGCAACCTATCTGTAGCCGCACAGATAAAGAACACAATGCACAGCGTATTGTTTGTCGCCCTTTTGCCCATTCCCATCAAGATGTGCGATGTCCCCCTCAAAAGGAGAAATGCTCAGAGGGAGCAAAACTGAATGGTCTTTCAGAACGTACTGCAGCATGTATTGCAACCCCTACTCAATTCTGAGATCCACACCTTCTATGCACACTGTACCAATGGCAACTTCAAGCATTGTTATTCGATACTAGCTGCATGAATGGCCAATTACCCCATATACCGTGACCTTAACAACATCAAGAATGGTGTATGGTACTATACCGAATGTCCCTTGCAGGAAATTGATAATATCTCACGCCGACATGAGCGACACAACCTCTGGAATCATGATATGTATCGTATACTCTCAGATTCCAATACACCCATGAGTATCGCCAATCTCAAATGCCACGATGTCAATCCAGACTTCAACAAATTTTGGTATCTCGATTTTGTTACCAGTGATCTTTCCAAGCCTAATCTACTCCACACAATGCAAATTGAGATGTTGAAGCACCTCCTGACATGGCTCCACAAATTTGTCAGGCAGCATAAGTAGCTTGACAAGGTCAATTATGTTTGGCTCTTGGTGTCTGCATACCTTGATATAAAGAAGTCAAGATGTGCATATGAGGAGATTTCATGTTGGAACGGAGGAGAAATCAAGACGATAATACGATTCCTTGTAGGTGTAGTACAGGGTGTTGGCAACGAAGCGGATCGGTTCATGGCGGATCGAACCGACCATGTATGCGGTTCGGATTCAATCTGGAATTTGTCGAGTGCAACCCATTTGTCACAAACCGATTCGTGAACTATTATTTCTCGAACGAAAATAAGTAAGCGAGATGTTGTCCGATTGCCTCGATTGTTAGCGTGTTCGAAAGAGCTCGATCCCAGCTACAAGGTGCGTCCTGAAAAGCAGCAATCAAATAGGAACTCTCTTACCTATTTGTTTTTGAGATTGTGGGCCGAAATGGTAGGGTTTGAGGTGAATGGCTTGGTAAAGTTCCACTTCGCTCAAACTGAACCGGTCCGTCAATGGTAGGAACATCTGACGGTTCGTGGTCAACACTAGTCATACGTAATACTCTGCGAGATCCAAGCCCCTCTCAGCATAGTGTTTTTGACCGTACAGTTGATTGCTCTCGCTCTCTTATTGAGTTCTATTTCTATTCACAGTTTGACTCTTACGAAGACGAAACAAAAGACCTCATGGACAATACTCTATGTCGCTTTCACTATTCAAAGGATGTTTTTCAACAATTCCGGGCTGGCAAATGACTTGCAGCAGAGGCCAAAGAGAGACATTCAGAATTGTATACTGAGTGGGATGCCAAGTTATATTGCAAGGAAAACAAGTCAAAAACAGCAGCCTTTCAACAGCACATTTACAAGGTATGGAAAGGTATTATCGATGCAGAAAAAGCCGAATACATTGACGAGTGAAGCGATTTCAACTTTTCCAAGATACATCTCATGCAGCACTTCCGAGATCAGATACAATGGTACTGTTCGCTTAAACTGTGGTCGATAGAGATCAGAGAAAGATCTCACTGGAAGCAGATTAAGGACAGGTTTAATACCTCTAACAAGACGGGTAATTACTATACTCAGATAATCAACTACTACCTTCGGTGTGATGTATTCACTGTCAGAAAGGCCAATTGCGATGCATGCAACCGTAAACGAGCTGCTCCACAGACAACGAAAGAAGTGACCACGGAAGTGACAGCGGAAGCAACTACTACTAGTAGACATCGTTTATTGAGGTTCATATCTCCGCTGCAGCACAATGGAAAAGAGAAAGTCCAGGACTTTCTAGGCCTTTTGAAAACAATCAGTAACAATGCCCTCTGACATGGTCTATACGAAACCACCTGTTATTTGTTACACTCCAAGCAGCTTAATATCGGTCCAGATGATCTCTTAAGCAGCAGTACTGCAATTTACCATAGATTGGAGGTAGAATTATGCAACATGCATGATGAGCGCATTATTCAGAAGTTCAGATGTACTGCAGATAAATGATGGTATTCTGAGACTACCTGCCATGACTGGGTATGAGTTTAAACTTCCCAACCTAAGGAGGGGCAGGAGCTTTCTCACAAGGCACTGCAGGGACACATACCGAACTGTTTGCTTCGGCTATTCAAGCTGCGAGTCGTTCATTCGTGCGGCAAGAATACCTTTTAGATAGCATATATTGAAGTGACAAAGCCTGTCAACTGTGGAATGCCGGACAGTAAATCACAGATTGTCAGGATAGTAAAACCATCTTCCGAAGGTACATATGCAGTTATTAGTGTAGAACATATTGTCTGTATAGCTCACTTCATTCCAGAGGAGCCCATTTCGTCAAAGTCAGAGAATAAAGAATGGATAGTCAATAGTCATATAGACCTAGAGACTTGGAACAATGTGCACTACATGCTGGAGGATGAGTTGAATATAGTAGTGAACAGGGTATAAATGGTGATTAGAACTGTAAATAGACTTACTTAACATTACTTTGTGATACGCAGACATTCAAGTTGCTTGCGTCCAGCCAAGACACAGATGCACGCAATCTATTTCTCCATGGGAAACAGCTCAGAGAGATAGGCAGACCTTATAGTGTAATATGCAGTGCATAGAATCGTTATTACAATGACCAGAGCAGTGTTGCTACTGAGTACCAAGTACCTTGCAATTGCCCTGGTCAGACGAAGAACACAGTATATTAAGCATCTAAGATACTGTATAGAGTGATATGCAACCGTATAAATATCTAGCACCAAGAGTTGTTTGAGCAATACCTCACATCGTATCATTGCGTACGTATATATTATCCTGCCCACCGACCTTGCAGGCGCTCAAGGTGTACCACTGATATCTGGGTATGACTAATACCTCCTTGCGCAGGGATTGTTTTCCAATGCAATTAATATCATCTTTATCATTTATTTCTGTTTGCAACCATATATACAAGTATCCATTCATAGAAGGTTGTATACTGTGATATAATGTTCCATCAATATTAAACATAGCGTTAATTGGAGATCAGAAAGTGTAAGAGGAACAAATTGCATCTAGTATTGTATATATTAGTTGTTGATCAGAATAAAACTGTGTAAGGATGTATGTCCTCATATGGATAGATATGTATAAATACGGTTGCAAACAGGAATAAGTAATATATATCAATTATGAGGTATATAGGTAAGATAATCGCTAGCGTGCTAAAAGCACTTCGTGAGGTGATTATATATGAAGGGCAATTACCCTGCCTCGGCAGCCAAGTGCACTTGCAAGGGCCAAGTACACTTGCGAGCCACGTATACTTATGAGGGCCAAGTGTGCTTGCGAGCCAAGTGCACTTAAGAGGACCAAGTACACTTACAATGCCAAGTGCACTTATGAGGGCTAAGTGTACATGGCACCGCTATTACATCATCCCCCTCTTTATCAGCACACCTCCTGGGCTGCAACATATATATACATAAAGAAAGACAAGGTTAGGTACATACACCTTCGTACGTCTGCATAAGTCCCACGACTGAATGGTACCATCGTGGTGACCTCACGGCGAATTCGGTACATGGGGAAAACTACTTCCAGTGGTAGGTGGTAAAACCCATGCTGATATCATTTATACCTGGCTGAATCTATAAGAAGAGAAGAAGAAAGAAAGAAATCTGAGGAACCGTGATATGTGCATCAACTCCTTCCTAACCCCCATAACTCTGATCCTCTGTAGCTTCGATCTCACATCAATTAATACTGTGGCTTAGTTGGATGCTCCCGATGGAACGTATTGACTAGTTCTTGAGCATTTTCAAGATTCTCTGCAGGCTTCCAGCTCGAACATAGGTAGTTGTAACCGACCCACTGAACAAGACAGTAAAGCTTACGATAGCGTCGCTTGGAATCGAGGATCCGATCAACCTCCCATTCATCCGTATCTTCGACAATTGTCGGTTGCAGTTCCGAAGGTGGCTGGCCGATAGCAGGCGGCAAGTACTTATCAAGCAGGGAGATGTGAAACATGTTATGAATACACATCGTCTTTGGCAAGTCTAATTTGTAAGCATTCTTATTGATGACTTTACTCACTGTGTATGGTCCGACACACTTCTAATCCAACTTTTTAGACTTTCCTGTCGTATTGATATTCCGAGTTGAAAGCCAGACCGTATCTCTGACCTTAAAAGTCATTTCCTTGCCACCAGTATACTTCATCTGGTGGGCTTGATCTTCCAACAGGTTTTCTCTCAGGGTGCGTTGTGTCTCCTCCAGTCCGGCTGCCAAGGTATCTGCTTTGGCTTCTGACTTCAAGCGGGCTAAGTCCTTGGGTGTCTTGAACTGGATCGTCGGGTGGTAGATATCTTTGGCGCAAAAGGGTGTTATCCTTGTCGCAGCATACACCGCATTGTTGTAGGTGAATTCTGCTATTGGTAAGAGCTCCTCACAGTTATCCTGCTCATAGTTGCAGAAATCCCAGAGATACTGTTCTATTGTCTGATTCTGCCGCTCTGTCTGGCGGTCCATCTGCAGATGGAATGCGATCGATAGTCGGTGATGCATACTCATGTGGCTACAGACTCTCGCCCAGAATCGGCTTGTGAATTGGGTGCCCTGATCGGTGATGATGTTGTCAGGAACACCGCAATTGCAGATCACATGCTTGAAGAAGAGCCTGGCCAGTTCTGGTAAGTCAATATCCTTTCTGCAGGGGAGGTAGAATGCCATCTTTATCAGTCAATCACCGATGACTAGAATCCCTGTGTATTCAGACGTGGTCAATTCTGACAAGTCTGTGATGAAGTCCATGGTGACGCCTTCCCAGGGTCGTCACAGTGGTGGCAGTGGCATGTTGACTCCATGGCAGACATACTACGGGGCCTTCATTCGGTGATATACTTCGCAGCCGCTGACATACTTTCTTATGTACACGTCCATCGCAGGCCAATAGAAATTCCTAGAGACTAGCTCAGCCGTTTTAAGAGCTCCAAAGTGATCGGACTCGGAGTTGTCATGAAAGAGGCTTATCACTTTACAGCCGAGAGTATCGTCCGCAGTGACATATATCCTCCCCTCGTAGGTCAGAGTTCCACCGACGATGTTGCATTGGTTCTCGTTTTGGGCTTCGGCTGTTTCCATTGGGTTATTGACTAGCTTATCCGAGACGTTGACCACCAATGGGTGAGTAACCTGAGCCATCTTTATTGCCGATAGAAGATCATCGTAGGGTTTGACAACATGTATAGTCAGGGTTGCCCGAGTCGGACAATAGGCTTCTTATAGCCTTGCTGGTAGTCGGGCTGTCTAGATGGACCAACAGCAGAGTTTTTGGCACTTTCCAAGTGTTCGATGCTGAGGTCGTACACCGAGAAAATTTCCAACCACCTAGCTTGTCGCTGTGAGAGCATGTTGAAAGTTTGGAAATACTCAAGGTTCAAGTGGTCACAGCGCAACAGAACTTTGTGATGGGTGCCTTCCAGCTAGTGTTGCCATTGCTTGAAGTTCTTGACGATGGCAAGAAGTTCCCCATCAAACGTGTCATAGTTATGCTCAGCCGGACAGCATTTTCGAGAGTAGAAATTGACTGGCTCAAGGGCTCCAAAGCTATCATACTGTTTCAAGATGGCTGCAATCGTGAAGCTGCTCACGTCCATCAGGAGGATGATCGGCTTGGCTGTGTCCAAGTGCTGCAATATCAGTTCCTCAGTAAAGGCTTTCTTCAGCTTCTGGAAGGTGAGCTCTGCATCTCTCGACCACTCCCGTTTGGGCTTTCCTGTAAGCTTTATTAGCGAGTTCGTTATGGGTGCCATCACCTTGGCATATTTCCGGATAAACCTCCGGTATAAGTTCTTAAATCTGAGCAGCATTGGCATATGAATGGACTGACTTAGGAGTCGGCCAATCCTCGATTATTGATATTCAGTCGGATTCCATGCCAACACCTTTGGAGCTGATCACGAAACCGAGATAGCCGACTTCTGTAACTCCAAATTGGTACTTCTCCACCTTGCAATTGAGTCCAAAATCTTAGAGTCGGGCCAGCACCTTTCGAACATGCATGTCATGCACTTTTTCATTTGTGCAGTGGATCAGGATGTCGTCGAGGTAACACATAGCAAATTCGTCAATGTAAGATTGCAGGCAATCGTCGATGTAAGCCTTGAAGGTAGCCGATGCGTTTGTCAGGCCGCATGACATGATTCTGTACTCGAACTGTCCGTATCGGGTTTGGAATGCCGTCTTGTACTTGTCGCCTTCCTTGATGTGAATAAGGTGGTAGGCTCCGTGGAGGTCGAGTTTCGTAAAGATCCTGGCGCCACCCACACAGTCAAGAATCTCTGAAATCAAGAGAAGAGGGTAGCAGTTCTTAACTGTCACCATATTGAGTGCATGGTAGTCCACACAAAGTCTTAACCCTCCGTCTTTCTTCTTCGCAAAAGTATCGGTGCCACTGCCAGTGATGATGACTGCTGAATGAAACCATTGGCCAGATTTGTTTTCATGTAGGCCTTCAGAGTTCTCAACTCCAACTCCGACAGGTTATAGATACGTCCATATGGCAGCTTGTGTCTGGGTTCCAGATCGATCGCATGGTCAATTGACCGGTGTGGTGGCAGCATCTCTGCCTTGGCCTTACTAATGGCTCAACGAACTCCTTAAATTTGGCTGGTATATGGCCGCTATCGTCAGTTGATACTACCAGCGCTCAAGTCTCATCTGCTCCAGTCTCTTCTGCTCCAGTCTCGTCTGCTCTATCTGCACACATTATCATTAAGTTCTTATATGAGAATGGAAGCGAAGGTTGTGGAATCAGAGAGCCCTTGTCGTAACGAGTTATCCTCGATGGGAAACCACCTATTGTCCGGTACTCCCTTCGTGACCTGGCAAGCCGATTGCAGTCATTCAATATCCGTATTGTTGGTAACTCTTCTGCCGCAACTACTGCTACTGCTCCCTGCTCGCCCATCCAGCATCGTAGCTTTTCACCTAAGATCTCGCTCTGAAATGATGTTCCCAGCAGCCTGGTGCACTCCCCAAACTGTAGGGCCAATACGTCGTCCACCTCATTGCTCTCAAGAAGGTCATTGAATGCGGTTGCACCAAGGAAGCAAATATCCGAAGGCTTACCACCGCTCCCATGCAAAGTTACATTAGTATCTGCGTACAGGGTTCCATCGTGATTTAAGGTGGTGGCCTGTGGTCCACTCGGGGTTCGCAAGGGTATAGGTCTACTGGCTTTCCAGTCGATATCTGGGTTTCGAGTCTTGAATCAAGATAATCCAAAAACGAAGTCATATACCCTCATGGGTACAATTAAGATATCCGATTCGTCAACCGGTACCAAGCTTTCAAAATACTGAACCAAGAGAGTAGTCTTTCTACTTTCTCTTGCGGACATCATCTCACTGCCATCGAGGCTCGAGGTTGCAATGAATACTTGTTCGATCTGAATGCCGAGTCACCTTCGCAGCTTGGACGTCATGAAGATACTCATTGCTCCACAGTCAATGAGAGCTCGTACAAGCTGCATTTCACCCTTAACATCTCGGACAAGTACTTAGTGTATGATATGTGCCAAATCTGGCCACTCAGTGCCACACAGGTACTGACTCAACGTGTAAGCTCTTGGGCTGTCCAAAATAACTCATGATATTGATGAAATTCGGTGTGCCTGCCCTCCTTCCAACATCTCCATGAGTGCCTGCGCTCTCAGCCTCTCCAAGCCCAGTTGCATCTCGTCCACCCTCTCTCACCGAGCCAGATACAGGGAGAGGTAGACTAGTTTTGTGACTGCTGGATATCAAACGACTGTTGTCGTTTGACTTGGTGGCCGCTGCTGGTGGAATCGCCAGGGCCACTGCCACCAGGGTTCAATTGGTCTTTGCCTTGATAGTTGGTCCGACTGTATCATGGACACGTGTGCAACAAGTAGCTACTGTCACAGCGGATACACTTCTTATTGCTGAGGCAGTAGTCGAGAGCATCATTCGAGACCCATGGTGTCAGAGGTAAGTTGGTACGGTTGCCACAGTCTCCGGTGGTCTTTCTACCAGAAATTGTTTCGGCGGGCTAGGAAATTTACAGTCTGAAATTACGTTTTCGGTCGGTTTATTTGGGCCGGTCATAGAACGATTCTCTACTGCCGGAAATACCGGTTGGCTTCTTCTGTTGATGTTGTTATCTCCCCCACATTCTTCCTGATCCGGGTTGGAAATCCACGGCTGCTGCTCAGTCCAAGAGTGCGTCAATGCTTCCAAACCTCCCATTTGTCGTCAAGGGTTTAACTCATACTCGTAGTCCAGGCTTCATGCCTGTCCAGACTATTTCGTATAACCTCTTGAGATCCTGTACTTCGTCCCATTTGGCTTCCCACCACAAGGTATGGAGCCGGTTGGTCCATACCCATACTAGTTCATCCTGGACATGGAATCTCTGGCCGAACTCTCGGTAGGCCTGCATGTCTGCATTCAGCACGCGGCCGGAGGTGCCGTACGTCCTTTGGAGTTGCTCTAGGAAGAGGTTGAAATCTTTCATGGCAGGGTGGTTCGAATTCTGTGACTTTTAGTCCCAAGTAACTGGGTCCTCCATCTTCATTTTCTGTTGCGCAGGATCCTTATGGCCGCTTCAACTGCCGAGTAGGTTTAAGACGTACTTGACTTGATCCGGTGTGCCATTCGGGAAATGATGTTGGTGTGAGTCGAAGTTCCCATGGAGGACACTGATGAAGTTATCCAATTCGGTGGTACCCTCACAGTGTCGTTCAGGGTCAACCATCTTAAAGATTCCGGACTTACTGCATTTCTGTGCTGCGGCTGACTCCCTAGCAGCCTTTTATTCCTGAGCTGCTTCTCTCTCCCAGATCTATTCTGCTCATTCGGCTGCTCTTGCGTCATGATCGGCCCATCCTTCAGCTCGTATTTCGGCTTGTTGCTTGAAAAGGAGCTTCAGCATTAGTATTGGCAACGAAGCGGATCAGTTCGTCGCGGATCGAATCAAGGTGGGTTTCGAGATGGATTCGATCCGAGATTTGGACGAAGTTCCAATGTTTGTCCGAACTGGTTCGCGAACCATCTATCTTCGAACGACAATAGGTAAGCGAGTTCTTGTCCGATCCGCAAGATTATTAGCGCATCTTGTAGCGGGAGAGGTTAGCTACAAGATGCACTAAATATCGTGCGGATCGGACAAGAACTCGTTTACTTATTTTTGTTCGCAGTTGTAGGTCGAAATGGTGGGGTTTGAGGCGAAAGGCTTGGCAGGGATCCGGTTCGCACGGACCACATGGGTTTGTCAATGATACGAACCCCGGACGGTTCGTTGCCAACACTATTCAGCATCAATCGATTCTGGGTGGCCATATCGCGATGATCATCTTCAGTAATCATTGATGAGAAGTCAGCGTCGTCGTCATCATAGTCTCTGACAGTTATATTTTTCCGCTCAGGATTGAGATCACCATCGTCAAAATTCGGATTTTTGTCATCGGCATCGAGATTATCATCGATCGCAGTGGTATCTTCAACAGGGACTTGTTGGCTGCTTGTCATCAATACCTGTGGAGTTTTCTCGCTCTTACAATTGTTAGTAATGCATAATTGTCTTCCAATTGACTTCTTATGAGGCATTGGGGTGCAATTGAATGTAATTGGCTGATAGTCTGTTTTTGTGTACGTATCGCAATGTGTCAAAATGTAAGGAGATCAGGATGTCCCGTGAGCGAAATGTATCTGGTGACTGAAAAGTGATTATAGTGTAAGGACGTATGTCTTCGTATGGATAGATATACGTAGATACGGTTGCAAACGGGAATAAGTAATATATATTAATTGTGAGGTATGTAGGTAAGATAATCGCTAACGTGCCAAAAGCACTTCGCGAGGTGATTATATATGAAGGTCACTTACTTGGCCTTGACAGCCAAGTACACCTGCAAGGGCCAAGTGTACTTGCAAGCCAAGTGAACTTACGAGGGCCAAGTGTACTTGCGAGCCAAGTACACTTATGAGGGCCAAGTGTACTTAAGAGGAGAAGTACACTTACAAGGATCAAGAGAACCTGCCACTGCCATTACAAACTGATACATATAATTGTGACTGAAAATTTGGTGGATGGATTATTCGCACAGTAGTACTATCACTGTACATTGAACATTATTCCTGCAATTTGGACTTGGTACAGATCAGGCTCCTTTTTATTAGATAGCTTTTACATTCTTGCTCTTCCTTCTAATAAGAAGCAATAATAGAGTGATTGGAATAATAATATATTATATTGTATTCAATTACAATTCCTTTATATCTTATTTAGTGTCACTGATATAATATCTATTGTCATTGTCTTTACTATCAACAAAGTCTAATTTTCCTGTGACCTTTTAGAAAGCCAACATTTCTGATTTTTACTGCAAGATCAAATTAGGAAATTGTTTGATTAATTTTGCCTCTTGTCAATCACGATCTTTTATGATCATATACTCCTGTTGAATCTTTGCATTTATTCACGCTTTGGAATAACCTACCTCATTTGGCACATAGACAAATACTCTCTCTGTATCAACCAAGACCACTTGACATGCTAGAGAATCTTGCACCATCGATACGAGATGGAAGCATGCCGGATTATATTCATTGGCCCGCCAAAAATTCCTTACCTCTTGCTTTGTTTGAAACAGGCTTTTGACGTAGTAAAGACTGACGATAATGTTGCTGCATACACGCTTTATGATTCGACTGCAATGCGCAAGTCAGATGGTATTCTGCAGAGCTGGGGAAACGTAGGATTGGCAGTCGAGCCATGCATTGAACACCGGCGTTCACATAGACTTAATCTGATGATTATTTGTGTCCCTAAAGTTCTCGAATCCATGAACTGCAAAATTTAGACTGGTGAGGAAGAGGTGTACAAGTGTCGAGCCATGATTATTAGACATATATTTGAGTTAAGTGGGCGCATAACATGGCGCGATTGATTTCATTTAGCTGTTCATATCAGTACAATTGTAAAACTTTGGAGGGACTGGTCTGGTGTGGGCTTCAGGATCGCAGGGAGGCGATCGTTTGATGGCAGACTAGGTTACTGAGTCGTATCAAGGTTCGGTACACGATCATAAATTGGCTTTGTACCGATGATCATTGTATTTGTTCATTTCTTCATGTCGGCCAATATCTTTCCTTCGCCCTCGGTGACAGATTTTTGGTGATTGCGCTCCATCATCTTCTGAGTAACGAAGTTTCTCAGAATTCTGTCTAGGGCGGCATTTCGACGGGCGAGAAATAGCACGTCATCTGAAGATATTGTGCCTCTACTGGCGTGTCTTGAGATTTCAGGTTCCCAGTTGACAGCATAATCGAAGATGGTTAGCTTACCTCGCAAATGATTCAATATCCTTCGTAACAGATTCTTTAGTCATGTTAACTTCGTTAGGTACCTTGTCATAGCACTTCGCTGGCCTGTCTGGAGGTTTTTTATAGTTATTTGTGTCCTTAGAATTGCGTACCTATTTGCGCAAATACCAGCTCTGTTGCTGCGCCAATAAATTGGGGAGTGACATTGACATCTAATTCCAATGCTTCGTGGTCGATCGCCTTACCGACGATGAACCAGAGTGCTGATTTGAGACTCTGTTGCCATTCAGCTCAGCAATTGTACTATGATTGGTGCAAGGGTAATGTACTTCCCGATGGATCACCTGGTGTTGAATGCGGGACATGACTGACTGGTGACAATGGAAATTCAAGGATGCAGGATTATATGAGAGGGAGAGCTCAGGCTAACTGTCATACGACGGGACCGAAGAGTACTCGTCTATTTTTCAAGTTCCCAGCGAAGCCTAACAATGGGGTTAAATAATTTGTAATGGCTAGCGTGCGTGCTTATAATGACTCTTGGCATGACACTGACCAGGGTTAGGGTTTAGACTTTACTGGAACTTGAAAAATAGATGTGTAGGTTTTCAGAATTGCAGTATTTCTCCACAATAATATACTATTGTACAACTCCATATCCTGTGTCCATAAATAAAATCTGAATTTCAAATTTTTTGCAGTTGCTACTATTCAAACTAAATTTTATGCTGTTTGCAGGAAAGCATACTTAGTTAAAGGATAAGGCTGTATTTTTGGAAGTCAATAGATAAATACTGGATATATGAAGTCTGATTTAACCTGTAGTATTCAATTGGGATTGGAAATTCTTACTATATCTTTGAAATAGTTATAGGCAGTATCTGATCATATGATAGGATTATTGTATAGTGTATACCTCTATATTAAAGACTATATTTAAAAATTAAAGCACTGTATCCTGTCTCACAATACCATTCAATTACCTTTTACTCAACCATAAAACCTGCAGATAAAATATACTTTTAAGAGGTTGAATTGAACAAAATATAAAATTGAGTATTTTTTATTAGACATAGTAGACAAGGTGATGTGATAGGATATTATGATTGAAAATAAGTACTATACTCCGGTTCTCAAACTATTATACTTTGAAATATTCCTTCTATGCTATAACATTCAGATTAAGATATTAGTGAACTATTATAGCAATCTAGATAATTCTATTCAATCCTGTTTTCAATAAGAAGAATCCAAAATCAAAATATCATTGTATACATACTTAATTAATTTTTCCATTTAATATTGAGATCTCCTCCTCCAGCAAACTAACTCCAATGAAAAATACAGCTTCGACACCTCTTCCTTCTTAATCTATTCTGTCTTGGTTTTTACTATATTAGTAGTTATATGTTTCTTTATTCAATTGTATCATATCAAATTCTATTATTTATTTACTTAAACTTCAGAGTACAATATTAAGCAAGGACAAACCTTGCTCACCTATAATATAACAGATCAGTATGTAAAAGTCAAAACTATAAAACTTTACTTAACTGGAAAATAGTAAGCTCTCAAGTATTTAAACAAAACCTATAGTACCACTTTATAGATAAGCAAAACTGATGGACTCTATATAGTTACAAGATATCTTCTTGAGTAGGAGGTAGAGTTACACTGTATACTTTGTATTTACAATTTGATATATAGAATCTATAATTAAATTCACAGTATTCATTATATATACTGTATTTCTAACAGTTGCAATAACATACTACATATACAAGTAATATAGAATACAATCTAATATAAAATACAATCTAATATACAACAAAATATATTATCTGCAGTATACATTATAAATATAATATTCTGAAATGAACTCACATTCTGAATATACATCAGCAACAATCCTAGTTTCCGTCAGGAACACATAGGTGTTCCTGATAGCTCAGATAGCTCCAATGGAACCTGGTACCCTCTGACGGTGAATCACATGCTACCTCTCGTGTGAGTGATGGGTAGAATTACATACTTACTCTGCGGCAGCTATTATACCACATCTCTTATTCTTGCGACGTGTCGCATTGAATATTACCCCATGGATACTCATTCACCATGCTTGTCGCCCTGACATAGTGCTCCCTATACTTTTCATCCGGAATGTAGTAATGTTTATGTACCATCAGAACAACACATGTGTTACACTCTGCGCAGGACTCCAGTTATAATATAGCTATTTACACGATGCCTAACAATATTTATACCTTTCTGCGGCTGAGTACCACATTTTACCTCTCCGCTATTGCTATTTATCAGATGCTGCACTCTCCCCATATATATGTTTAGCTTTGAGATATTGTCACTTATTACAATAAAGTCTTCACTTCATAATACATCGCTTGCCACTTCTTTTGCTTCGTCATTATCATATTTTACAGGTCTGAAATATATTATCCAATCTTCACACTCTCTAGTACAATGCCCTTAGTCCTCCAAATTCTGTATTGATCTATCATCTGCTTGCGACACTTCTACCTCCTCATCTGCAGCCTTATCATCACCATTGTCAACCTCATACCTGTCAACATCACTGGTTCCCAGGTCAAACCTCTCTATTTCAGTCACAGCCCATCATCGCTACCTGGGAGTGGGGATGATATTGCTCTCATTGCTTTCGTTACCTTCATCTTAGTAATTCCCGCTGCCCCCTGGCGTTCCGAAATGCAGTTTGTCATTCGTATAATTGTTGTCTATCAGGATGTTTGGGTCAGTGCTTACAATCTCAGGCTCCTCAAGCACCGATTCGGAGGTCAAATAGTCAAGAAGAATAGAATTGTCTACACGCGCTACGTTTGTGCTGATGACTCTGGCAGGCATTGGGTTCTCCAATAGATACACTGGTTCCCTTGATCTTCATGTCTGATGGAATACATCTCTCGAATTGTGCTGGCAACAAGAAAGAGTGGCCTGTATATATGACAATTGTCAATCTATGTTCAAAGATTCGCGAGACACCCTCAATGTACAGCGTCGTAATGGTCACTCTCCTGCCGATTCCGATCAAGAATCGCAATATTCCTCAGAAGCAGCTGGATGAGGAGTAGCAAACAAACCGAAAGGTGCTGAACGAGTTATTCCGGCAGGTACTTCAGCCTCTTACCTTTAAAGAAATCCCATTACCGAAAGTGAGTATTACAACGTTTTCTGTGCAGATGGCAACTTCAGACGTTGCAAAACGGTTTTAGCCGCGTGGCTTGCAGATTGCCCTGAGTAGAGCGACCTACATCACCTTGAGCGCATATCTGTTTTTAGTGCGAATGTCTAAGGAACGAACTTGGAGATTATGTCCTTCCTGACAAGCAACACTCCCAGTGGGAACACAACCTATATAGAATGCTCAGCGATGCCAATACCAAGGCAGCTGATACCGGAGTCTTACGCGCCATATTTACCAAAGATTCACCGTGTTTCAACATATTCCCTGTATCATGTGCGACCTTCCGAACCCTGACCTCTTCTATACAATGCAGATCGGCATGCTTGACCACCTCCAGAAGTGGAGTTTCCACTTCATGAAGATGCACAAATGGTTCGACAAGTACAATGCAATCTGGTTATCTGTGCCTGCTTATCACGACCTCACACCAAAACATAAGTCATATGAGGAAGTTTCTCAATGGAATGGGAAGGAGATAAAGGAAATGAGCTGGTACCTGCTTGGAGTTGTAATCCAGTCTCTACGAGGCGGAAGCTCTGCTCAGCGTTCCATATTCAATCGCACAATTGAGTACACACGGATATTATGAGAATTCTATATGCATGCTCGATATAAATCTCACGATGATGCAACATTGAGCTACATGGAGGATACCTTGTGTTGTTTTCACACTTTCAAAGATGTTGTCTTACTTGGGCAAGCCGGCAAGCCGGCGAAGGCCAAAGCCAATACCCTGAGAACAGAACTCGTAAAGAAGCAAAAGGTAGATGAGGAAACAAGTGCTGAAACATCGATGCCATGCAAGAAGTGGGGCAAATTGAATGCCTTGCGAGATTTTATCAGCCATGAGATAGATGTTTCTAAGGAGTTAGATGCCGACTTCAACTTTCCAACGATCTACTTGATATATGATTGGGTTGAACAGATTCGTCAATACAGACCCTTGCAACAGTATTCTGCTGAGAGATATGAACAAGCACATAAAACGAACCCCAAGGATGATTGGAATGCCTCCAATCACAATTTAAACTACCTGCCGCAAGTCATTACCTTTCAGTGTCGTATTCTCTGCTTCGAAATCAGAGAGCTCAATCTTCAAGTCCTCGCTCAGTGTCGGAAAAATGGTGTTGCCGCCTGCAAAGTTTACCCTTCCGGAGCTGATCTGGCTGCCTCCCTGAGCTCCCAGTCATATGCGAAGCCCGAATTCATGGGACCCCAAAACCGGCATGATGGAAAGCATCCTGATGCTATGATCAAAGACTTCAGAGTATTAATTGACAATACACAAGGTACAACCCACTGCATGGCAATATACAACGGTACATGGAAGTTTCTCAAGTATAAGAGTCGTAACAAGATGTATATATCGGATTAACAACTGCACACAATGGAGCTCTATATTTACCATGGTATTAAGGTTCAAGTTGAAGGTTTAGAAGGTAAACACATATCTTAGATGTATCGATGTACAGGAAACCAGAGCTGGCACAGAGGGGACCAATGGAACGATTGGGTGTGGGCACAGCAATACCCAGAGAGGTGTTATGGTGTGTTGAATAGTTGTCTCCTATGGCAACTGCAACGACTATTCAAAATCAAGCTTCTGAACGACAACGGAGCTTTCATTGAGTACTCATTAGCCCTGATGCACACCACAATACCAGAAAACTTGGGTAACTTAGATCCTGTCTTGAAATTAGTACAAGTGAGAGAAGCACCAACAGCTGTTTCTTTGTAAGTTTTCAGTGTGGGAAATATTGTCAGCTCCACGCATATAATTCCAGAGATAGTTACTAGTAGTAAGACAGGAGACAGACCGAACGAGCGTTGCATTGTCAATAGCCACCTAGATCTGACAACTTGAAATGATGTGTATAATTAGTAAAGAATGAATTGCCTTTTTGTGTGCATGTAGAAGGAACGCTAGAAAAGGTTTTCACAGTGTCACCTGCGGTATTGCAATTCCAATGTAAGCGCATACTCAATGAATCCATTCCGACGTATGGTCACAGTTGGCCACAATACCTGAGTGTTCATTTAAAATAGGAGACTGACAGAACAAGAAGAAACGGTGAAACTGCGATCGGAGGTTAATATACACTGCGATATGTAGTATTGATGCTGGAAGCGGAGTAAGCTGACATCTGGGTATCTCTGATGGCTCTGACAGAGTATGTCTACACTGACAGAGCCAATCCATATGGATGGAGAAATTATTTGCTGATATATGATGTTGAGATTCTGACTCTGATTGGATTATATTGCTACTGTGAGTAATAGATGTATAATGTATTTGAAAATTTGATTCTAGAAGAAAATCTGATTCTGACAACAATCCTCTACATCATATTCTGTTACACAGAGTTGTTGAAATTCATCATCACTATCTCTTTGTGATTTACATTCTAATATATTCTCCTCCTCATCTTCTTTCATCTCCACCTTCACCTCCTCATTTTCTACCTATACCTAATTCTAACTATTAGTTATGTGTTTTTTCAGTTCAGCACTGTCTAGCTAAGAAGGTCAGTATTACTAAGTATATTCTCGGGTACTGCAATTGTCATTCTCGCGGCTATCAGCACTTCAGACATCAACTGTTTTGGTATCTTGAACCCTATTCTTGACAATATTATATGTTACATGTGACTGACAAATATTGAAGTTAGTGAATACTAGATTCTGGATCTTAAACTCTTCAAATAGTAAATCAAATACTATTGGTTTGAATGCAAATCCGAAAACAACTAACCAGTACAGTTGCAGTGAAATGTGATATTTGCTGACACTCAAAACGATTGTTTAGTGTGACATGTATGCAGTCATAGACTCTCTTCCAGTACCAACTTGATAGAGTATTGAGGGAATTGATCAGCTGTATATATATCTTTTCAAATGAATAGTGCAATTTCAAGTATTATGCTGGACATACTTATGGCTGAAATTATGTCAATTGAAGTAGCACTCCTATTCTGTTCATTTTTACTGGCACTACCATATATACTTGCCCTTGCAGGTATACCAGACCTTACTGATAAACTTGGCTTATAGGTGTATTTACTTCACAAGTACACTTGGACTGGTGGTTTCATTTATTTATTTACTTATTTAATCATCAACCAGCATGCAGCCTGCATGCTATGGCCAGTAAAGTACAAACAATTAACTATGAACAAGTACAAACAATGAAACCGAACAAAGAAAAAATGAAAAACCCCTGACTCGGTAGAACTGCGCTGCAGCCTCCTGTCATTCCTGTTCCAGTTATAAAGAAATATTCCAGAAATTATAGTGGTCTCAAACACACTTCGTACAATAGTGAATAATTTGTCAGTTTCGTTCTGCCTGGTCCTGCTTATCATGCGGATTCTCCCCCTGGAGTTTACCCTCCTCCACCCTTCCCCTTTCACCTTTGCTCATTCTATCCAACCACACCTTCCCCTTCAGATTCTTTATCACACCCCTCATCATCCTCTCCACTCTCACTCTGATGTTCCTTCACCTCATTGTTGACAGTTTCCTGACCTACAATTCGATTGTCACCCTGTCCAAGATGTTCGTCATCATGGAATTTTCCAAGATAGCAGATTCGTATTGCTATATGTATGTCGTGCAGAACATATTTGAAAGTTTGCATTGCCTTGTCAGTATATAGATGAAGCTTCCAGAGCTATCGAGGGTGAATCACTCCAATATCTTTCTGCACTGTTTGTCTTTCGCGTTGATAGAAGGGGCATCTTAAAAGAAGATGTTCTGGTGTCTGGAGACCTCCATAGCGATATGAGTAGCGGAGGGAGTCAACAGAGTTCGTTGATATTTTGTACAGGTAACTGCGGAAGTAACCATAGCCTGTTCGTAATTGTGTGACAGTTGTGTAAACTGGTGATTACCACTGGTAAAAATCTGGTTGGGTTTGGTTCGAAAAGTTCCAACATAGTTCTTTCCCTTTGCTGGGTATCGCATCGGCCACTCACTCCATTCCTGAATTTTAGCTGCTTGGGTTACCCTCTTGAGGTAGGATAAGGAGGTATGATAATAGGTAGGTAGTTTTTTTAGAGTGGCCTTTTTTGCCAACTTGTCCGCAAGTTCATTTCCAGATACATCTGTCTGGCCAGGAACTCATTGTACTGTGATCGTAGTCTTGAGTACATAGAGATTGTTGGAGATATTGGAGAGTGCCAGGGAAGTGGACTGTCCAGGGCCGGATTGGAAAGTATTGAGACGTTGTATGGCAGCTTGATTGTCTGTGAAGATCCATATGTATCTTTTGGTGAGGTTATTACATTGACATATCGGAAAGTATTTCTGTGTGGCTTTAGGAATTCCAAGTAATTTGGCATCGTAAACTTCTTAATGATGGTCCATTGAGTAGGTCATCTCCATGACTGCATCTCCTGTCATTTGCATAACAGTTCCTGCCCCTATATTTTCCTTTAATATTGATCCATCTGTATAACAAACAATATTGCAGTTATCACATTTCAACATTACATACTGTGCTTCATAGGCTTTGGATTCCTTTTCTTTTGAGATGGGACTAATATGTATTTTGACTCTGCGTTCAATCCATGATGAACAGGTAGTGGTAGAGTAGGTTTGGATCTCCGAGCTGTTTGGGATCTATAGACTAAGTGCAGATAACGTTTGGATGAGATGTGTTTCAAATTTGCGGTTATTTTGTTGCATGTTGTACGAAGGAATCCAGGATCCATTTGTGTTACTGGACTCAGGAGATTCATAGAATGGAGGAAATGTCAATGGACGATATTGTCGGATTGAGTCTGGTAGTCTCATAGATATATATGTTTTACAGGCCTACATAGATTGAAGGTGTACTTGGTACACAAGCATATCTGATAGCCAAGACCAGATGAGTGCCATTTGTATAGAGTCCTTGTGAAGTGTATTTGTATGTCAGTGATAATCTTATGTAAGTGCTACTTCCCCAAATTAGTTTATCTTATTTTTAACTGTATCTGCTCTGATTGATAAATTTATATGTATGGGCCTATACTCAAATATACTTGATTTTATACTATTCTTGCTTTTGAGTCACCATGTTTACATTGCACACAGAATCATATATTCAACATCTCACTGTATCTATTCAAACATATATACAATGCAACAAACAACCAATCAAATAATTCTAATGCTTCTAATAATATTTTCGAAAACTCAAATTTCAATGCTGACCATTGTGGGAGCAAAGAGACTTTACAAATACTAGTGGTAGGTATCCAGAAGATTTCCATAGAGAATTCAGTTTTTCGACTGGAGGCTGGAATCAGAGATATGGCTGATAGCAATAATAACAATAATAGGAACCATAACTACAATATTAATAACTACAATGATGATAACTATATAAGAAATTCATGCTGCAATGGTACCCTAGGTATCATACATAATATTAAGGTATAGTTGGCAGTCAAGTACACCAACCTATATACCTGATCGGAAATATCTCACTGAAACAAGCAGTATACATCAAGAGTTACTGAACTGCTATCAGATATTCAAATATGTAATGGACTTGAATAAGGTGATTTCAAGTATTATTATTTTATATGTCACTGTAAAGTACTTGTCCATTGGTTACAGATTACAATTGCCAATATATAATGTGCATACAAGTGTTATATATCCTATATGAATATACTGGACTTGCTTAATAGGTACAGTCTGCTATTATCACTGGCAATCTCAATATTCATATTTTATACTCTGAATATCATCTCTTGCCTGTGGCCTCAATATGCAGTCCTGTCTGCCAAACTACAAATATATAATATTAATTATTTTGAAGTCAGTTATATTGTTAATAAAGTAGCTTTCCAGCTCTCTACTCAGAATGTGCTGGACAGATGCGTACAGACTTTTAATATTGACAACCAAGTATGCCTCCATTCGTTCAAACAGCCGGTGTACATATATCAGTTTATGATTTGCATCTGGCTGCTAGCAATCGACTGAATTGAGTTGTCATGTTAGGGCTCAATCCTGTCGACATATACTGTATGTCACTTTAAGCTTGAAGAGATGTACCAAATCTGCTGTTTGAATCTAATTCAAAGGTCCAGTAGTAGTTTTGGTAATGAGCCACCTATACTCTTTGTATACTTTTCCATCATACAACTCAATTGGTGTCTACCTTTCCAGCTTCATTGTTAATCAACTAACTTCATTGTTATTATCACTGATCTCACTTACAGTACATAGTTGTTTTGACTGGTAAATCAAGCTTCTTGTATCGTATAACAATCAACAGACAATATTATTGATGATGTAGTCCAAAATACTCAGCTGGTGAGAATAGTCTGTACTGATATACTTAGGCAGGATCTCGTTGCAGCTATCTGGAAACTGGATCTGGCTCACAATTTTGTTTGAATATTTCAGAGTTTACAAGCAATATGTCTTGTGTTATTTCTCTCGTTCAAAGAAGAATTATTTCAGTATCTATAGAGTGAGTTTTCGTTTGCGATTGTACTTCTGCATGGCTATACAATTCTTTCTATTAAAGAAATTCAGAATAGCAATTACCTTGGCAGAAGGTACTATATCTTATTTAACTCAATTAAAGTAAGCATATTTAGTCTTAGCACATAATAGTTATCTAAATCTCCTGTTATTTCTTGAGAATTAACTTCTTCTCAGTTCAACTGGTAGAATATATCCTTGATCTGATTGATATAAGCTTATTATGCAAGTTCAGCAGTAAACTGTGAAATGTTTTCAAATTGGTGTATACACTTGACAAAGTGAAGTAAAAGGTTTAGCTTAGGCAAATGAAATTACCTATCCAAGTTGTATAATCTTTGAATAGCTTCTTTGTAAGTGAGGGGAAGATTTGTAGTCCATTGCCTCCTATGGGTTCCAGTTTTCCAGTCAGAAATTATCTCATCTATCCCATTCTGATACCTCTGGTTCATTACTGAATATAACTTACCTATATTGGTGTTGATTTACTTAGTTTTCGTGCCCTCAGAAAATAAATCCATGTACTTGTGAATTTGCTTAAGGTAGTCTAGCATATAGCCAATAATTCTCTCTATTTAGAACAGGTAATGTGATATATTGAAGAATTCAACATAAATATGGTTGCAATCGAGAGTTAATTAAAGTTCTCTGATTGGTCAGCACCTGAAGGAGGAAGCCTGAATTCAGTCAGGAGAACTTGGATGGGAAATATTATCCAGTCTTGTATATCCTTCCATACCATTGAACAACCTGCTGTTGTATATTATATGGTACTGTTAATTCCGAATAAGATGGTATCATCTAAATATGAATTAGTATAGTCTTAAATCTAACTTGAGGAATATCTGTATCTATTCTATAATATTCTTGATAATAACTGATGCATATATTAATCTAGCTACAGACAACTGTTGTATAGATGATGAAAATGGCAAGATGAAGATTTTGAAGAAGATCTCATCTATATAAGTAATACATATCCATGAATGGTAAGTTTCAAAATATATTCGATCTTGAATGAGTATGCTACCCTTCAAATCAAGTTTCATCAGAATATAATATACTTAATAGTGTTTACATACATACTGTGACCAGGGGTACATTGTGTACCTGGTATCAATTGGCAGTATAATATGCTATCCTGTGACAATCCAATGATTGACACTATATAAAGATCTCTTATTGCTATATATTTGATTGGTTGTATATTTCTTATACCAAGTCATGATGGGTCCCCCCGATATACCATTGTTTATCTCCCATACATCTGAGCTTCTGAATCATGTCTTCACTATACATATCATGTGATTCAATATCAAATCCTGTATAGATTGCAGCAGCATTGCTTATGAGATCGACTGAATTGATTTTTACCTTCTTGACATAAAACAAATGACCGATAATATTATATAAACCATTTTGCATATCATCATTACTGACTGTATTCAACAGGCCTTTAAAGTACTTGACTTTCCCTTTTTCTCTGTAGTATTATGTAGATATGAACCTCAATAAATGATGTTCCATCATTGGTATTGTTGTCACGTCAATTGCCACTTCTATTGTTGCTTCTGGACCTACCTGTTTAGGATTCCATGCATAACCATTGGCCTTTCTGAAAGAGAATTCATCACTTCAAAGGTAGTAGTTAATCATCTGAGTATAGTAATTACCCATCCTATATGAAACATTAAACCTCTTCTTGATATGCTTCCAGTATAGATTTTCTCCGATCCCTGTCAACTACTGAATAAGTGATCAATACTATTGTATCTGCTCTTGGAAGTGCACCATGAGATAGATATTATTATAGGTAAAATAATTACCATCTTCAACATATTTGGCTACTTCTACATTAGTAATGCAATTTCAGGCATCGCAAATATACTGTTGAAAGGCTGATGTTATCTTGTTGTATTCCGAAAAACTCAAGACAGCATCCTACTCAGTACATAATGCCATACATCTTTCTTTAGTCTTCGCTGAAAGTAATTTGCCTACCCTGAAGTATTGGAAGATATTCTTAAAATGAGAGAGGTAATATAGAGAATTGACCTTAAGGCTAGGATTTTGTAATCATAAGTGTCATACTGACAATAGAAATAAAACTCGACAAGAAAGCAATAGTACACAACTGCATAGTCCAAAACATTGAACTGAGCAGGATATGAGTCCTGCAGAGCATTGTGTATGACACTCACAATACAATTTCTCGTACTTTTAATTTCTCCTCCATTACAACATAAAATCACCTCAAATACACATCTTGACTTTGTCATATGCAGGTATGCAGATACCAACTGCCAAATATCATTAATTCTGTCAAACTGCTGATAATATTTGAGATATATGTCAAGCCATATCAAGAGATACTTCAACATCTTGATTTCGTCGTGTGTACCTGTTAAGACTTGAAATGATCCTTTGTAATGCAATCGGAATATCACAAGATATAGAAATTGGAATTAGCAATCTGACGATAGAGATCTGTGCTGGTCTGAGTTGACCTGGCATCTAAGAATGTATGATACATATGTTGATACTGGTAGAGGTATCAATCTTATCTCTGTCATTGATTATCTATTTGTTGCTGGTAGTATTTGAATCAGTAGCAAATGCTACTCTTGATATTGTGAAGGTCACTGTTCTTGAAATTCTCATCCATCTATGATCTGAATATAGTATAACAATATCTGAAATGTATATCGGTACAGTGGCCGTAGATATTGCGACACTTAATATTCAGTAAAGACTGGTTGATATGTTGTAATACAGGCTGTGAGATTATGCAATTGTGTTTCCTGTGAAAATTTATTTGTTTGCAGGGAATATTATGTACCTTGATAAGATTGGGTTAAACAGTGACCAACAACAGGCTGTTTATTGTATGTATTATGCATGCAGCTACATATACGTTACTGATTGTAATGTATATGAACCATATATTCATTGCAGGAGAGATGTTTATAAGATATGTGCTATCGGAAATGATTATTATCAGTACCAGCATATCACTGACAGGTTGTATTGTCGACACAATGGTGAGCACTCAGTACTGTCATGTGTATCTAATTTGATAGTTATCTGTTGATCTCACCACCAATTGACAGTATGCATGTCATTGTAAAACGGTGACCAGTATCATTACAGCAATTTTTTGGTATATATGAATAATGTTACTTATATGACAGCTGTCATAGTATCAATTGTTCACATGACATACAGTCATGGTACTGAAATACAATTGAATCAGAATGGTGCATATTTAATGCCCTCTCCAATATAGCTTTTGTCCAGCAATTATGGCTGAGTCTGTCCTCCTTTGCATCACTTTTCAGTCAGAGGTGATCATTCAATTCAACCTAAAGGAGTAAATTCATCTTGGAATCACAGTCACCCTTCAACAAGTTGTCAATAGAATTGGCAGAAATAACTTTCGACATGTTGAGTTCTGCAAATTGTATTCCTTCCTAGAGTTGAATTCATTGAAGGGATTGTGACAGTACTGCACAGTATCATTTTTAATATGGTTCGAAATGTATATAGTGTTGGCCACGAACGGTCAGAGGTTTGTACCATTTTTGAACTGATTTGGTTCGAGCAAACCAAATCCTAACCAAGACATTCACCTCAAACCCCACCATTTCGGCTGACAATATCGAACAAAAAGAAGTATATCAGTTCGTATCCGATTGGCTCAATTTATAGTTCCTCTTGATGCTAATCTCAAGCGCTACAAGATGAATAAGATACCAGGCTGATCAGATAAGAACTCACATTCTAATTTATGTTCGGAAATAAATGGTTCACGAATTGATTTGTCACAAACCCTGTAGTTCGACTCCAACCTCAGATCAAACCCAAATTGAATCTCTACTTGATCTGGTTCGACTTGAATTGATCTGCTTCATTGCCAACACTAAATATATGTAACAGGGATCTCGATATCTGAATACAAGAATGTTTTTGAAATTGTATGTGAGTGTAAATGTTTGGGACATACGTATGTGTACGGCCTCGTATAAGAGTACAATGGTACATACGGTTGCAAATAAGTATAAGTGAATATAGTAGATCAGTATATAGATACGATTATCGCTACTGTGCAAAAGCACTTAACAAGGTAACTATATACGAAGGATGCTTAGAAGCTCACAGCTGCCAGTTACACACACGAGCCCAAGTGCAGTCACGAGCCAAATATAGCTGCGAGCGAAGTGCACTTACGAGGCCAGGTGCCCTCACAAGCCAAGTGTACATGTCACCACCATTACATCATCCCTCTCTCTTGGAGCAGACTCCCTGGGCTGCCATATACGTACATAAGAGAGATTGAAACTACAAGAAGAATAAGAAGCAAGAATTAATGTATGCTTTCGTGCAGCTTGGTGAATTCTGCAACCAATCAGTATCACTCAAGTGTGACCTTTTGGTAGATCCGGCACTCAGGAAACCTTCACCTGCTGTGGTAGGTGGTGAAAACCCGTGCCAATGCCATTTGTACTGGGCCGAGATCCAATAAGAGAAAACAAGATAAGAGAAGAGAAGGAAGAGAAAGAAACCTCCAATTCACCCGGAATTCTCCAGGTACTCTTCTCTGAATCCAAGTCCGCGCCTGCAGCAGTTATTGTTTGAAGTCCGTATTGAAGTCTATAGTTCTGAATATCCAAGTTCACTTGCAGCCCCCCAGATCCGAACGTCCACGTAAATGGCATACCTCATTGGAGATATCATTTGCACTCAGCATTAATTGTATGACTTATTGTTCAGCTTCAGATCGACTCATATATTGGCTACCAGTATTTGACATTCTGTGGCCATTCTGTTGTTGAAAATATAGGATTGTGCCTAGGATTAGCCAATTTATATTTTCTTTCACATGTGCTCAGATGTTCGAGATAAGAATAGAACGGATGAGAAGTCACATATGGGCTAGTGCTTATCATCAAGATAGCACTAGAATCTTCTATTATATTTGCCATGATTGCATAGGTATAAAACCTCATAGTATGAGTTATTTATGCCGATCACATGATTGGTCACACCATCGATCACGGTATGGATCATAGTATCGATTATGTCATCCATCATACCACCAGCCGACACTCATACTGACTCACTTTCAGGATCAAAGTGATTCCCACCAGTGTTTCATTTCATCTTTGAAAGAACACTAGCTTTGTATAAATAACAGTGGATTTCCACCTCTATAGATACTTTTGTTCTATATCACAACAAACACTAAGATAGCAATACATTACAGTTTACCCTCTATTCTAAGAAGATTAATACCTTCTGACTTGCTTTCACTCTCCTCTATTCTTCCATTCTTACGAACAAAGAACTCATTCAAACCTTGGACTTGGGATAGCTACAGCTCTACGCATCCAATCGAATAGGTTATGAACCCGAACAGCTAAATATCAAATGGAAAAAACATCATCTGCAACATCTGCGATACTGATTACTGCTATTGTTCCGATCCAGACATTGAACACTATACCGACTGGGAATTTGAATCCCTGTACCCTATTATCTACCCTTTCGATTAATACTGGACCTGGAAGATCAGATACTGCGAAGACGGCATCGATACATTTCACGATTCATTTAGATCTTTCGAAAAGGACACATTACAAGCTGCTATCATAAGACTACAACAACATCCACTACGTACTCAATTCTACGGAGAGCTGTACACAGGATTTGATCATTAAAATCGCTTAATGTATGATGACAATGTTAGCTACCAAGGACCAGATACATCACATCTCCTGTCACAAGATATATCTCAATCAGGAGAAGGAATCATTGGAGAAGAAGTCCGAATTCTCATTCTCCTCTTGAGTCAAAACAGATAGTGTTGACAAACCAATCCTGGTAGAACTCGACAATATCAAGGTACTTGAAGAACAATCTAATTACAACGTATGGGCTTCCACAATTACCATCATCCTCAAAGGAATAAAGTGCTATGAAATGGTAGTTAAAGGGTTAGAACCAGCAAACGATACAGAAAAGGCTGGAATAGCAGCCCACAAAAATATATGCTATCAAGCGCAGACCATATTCATCCAGGTGGTCTCCATCAATATCCTCAAAATGATTGTTGAACTTGGATCACCACACGTAATGTGGACCTTACTACGCACCGAATATTACCGTGACACTGCTTACGCATTTGTCTACCAAATTATGACCCTCACCTTCTTCCCCACGAAATATTCACAATCAGATTCTCAAACCTCATTGATATCAACATTCCGATCGGAGTGGTTCAAGCTATCCAAACTTGCAAAAGCCTTGAAAGATAGCTATTGCAAGAGTATGGCTGCCTTTCTCCACCCAGACAATATCAAGAGAGACTTTCCTCTTGGGTTCTTCATACAACACTTTCAATATGTTCTCGACAACCTTATAATAAAAGATGAACTATCCTACGTTGAAGTCAAACAACGTTTAATGGATATCACAAAATCAACCTCCAATTGCTCTAAAACTGCCCTCACCACCATCACTTCAATAGGCAAAAAGGGTAACAAAGAGAATAAGAAATCTAAAGACGAAACGACAAGGAAGAACTGCACCTGATACACCAAACACAACATAGGCAAGTCCAGTGGTCACAACTGGAATAACTGTTACTGCCTCAAGAAGCACAATGTGGACAAGAAGAAGGACAAGAAAAATGATACGAAGAAAGACGAAGCGAATGTTACTACTGAGACTTAACAAGTAAGAACCAAATCCTTCTGTTTCGATACGGCCTGTACCTCACACATGACTCCATTCCCAGAAATTCTCCAAAACTACACAACATGTTTTGGACTTGTAGAATCAAGTTCCAAACAATATATGGAGATCAAGGGAAAGGGAGATGTGAAATTGGCCTGTGTGCTTAGGGATGGATTGGTGTCTACCTTTTGGGTTTGAGGCATTCTATATATTCCTCAATTGGGGAAAGCACCTATTTCTTGCAGGAAGTTATGAAATGAATATTTGCCAATGTGGCCAAAAACAACCCCTATATCAAAAGCTCCCCATGTACCGACATCAGCCAGGATCCAGATATTTAAGTCCTTGAAATATCAACTCCCTCAATTTCACCGATCACAGTCTTCAATATTTATAATGAATATGAAGGATAATATAACCTTTACACCATCACAAGAAGCTTCACCAATATCCCATTGCCTGAACGATGTATTATTGCCGATGATATGAATGCACATCATACATGGTGGAATTCACAAATCAAAACACCCAAACACGAAGTTGAAATTGTTCAGATCATGGAAACTCACCACTATTCCCTCCTCAATGAACCGGACACCCCAACATACTATTACCGAACTGGCAAGGGAACCTCTATTATCGAACTTGCCTTCACATCACAATCTATCTATAACTCAGTTATAAATTTGGTAGTAGATGACCATGCTTCAACTGGTTCAGACCAAGCAACAATTCGATTTGATATTGTGGCAAACTCTGAACTAGTTACCACCGACTCCAATACGATACAATACAACTGGAATAAAACAGTTGGGACATATTCTCCAAAACTCTCAATACACTTTCACATACCTCACAAATGGTCTGACAATACCTACACAAACAGCCAACTGAATCAAACCTTGATAAATCTGCCGAACTACTACGACACATGATTCTTGATGCAGTAAAGACATCCACCCCTGTCCTCAAACATACAACACATTCAGAATGCTGGTGAACACTCCAACTCAGAATCTCCCGAACAAATATGAATTGAGCCCAGATGCAGTGGAAGAAATCTCGCCACAACAGCAATCATATCAAGTTCAAAGCTGTTCACAATCAATACTTCTGAGATATCCGCACCTCCAAAACATCAATGTGGATAGAATTGTTAGGAAATGTACAAGGAACCGAAATATTCACTGCCCTCCATTACATCAAACCAAGGAAATCCCAGAGAACATCACCCCTGTCATTCTCTAACATAACAGCTGTTACTTTCGAAAAAAAGGTTGCCATTTTCCAATCTGCAATGTTCTCCCCCCTATCAGTAGCACCACCCCTGACCGATGTCAGTAATCAACCAACCCTACCCTGGGTCACATTTATCCCTACCAAAATCAAAGAAGCAATTTTTACCTCTGCACCACGCAAAGCCCTCAGACCGGATAGACATCCCTTGAACTGTCTATGACATGCCTACTTAGTAGCCACTGAACAATTCAACAGTCTGTTTGCAATACTCAGAACCTCAGGATACCACCCCACCTGCTGGCGACAATCAGTGACTGTGATTACTCCCAAATCAGGAAAACCTGATTATTCAATACCGAAGGCCTACCGACCTGTTGCTCATCTCAATTACCTTAGGAAGATACTCGAAAAGCTAATAGCAAACCGACTCGCATATATGGCTGAAAAATACAACCTACTAGATAAAGATCAAATAGGGGGACGAAGACAACGTTCTGCGATTGATGGTACCATGGCACTTATACATGAAATTGAACAAGGAAAGCAAGCAAAGGAAATTACCACTGCCCTCGTTATGGATGTAAGCGGTGCATTTGACAATGTATCCAAAGATCGCCTCCTCCAAATCCTATGACAAATGGGCTACCCAATACTAATTCTATTGTGGGTGGAACATTTCCTATCCAACTATACAATAGTACTGGCATTCGATGGAAGAAAGGAAGACTGCAGTCCTGTCCGAACAGGAATCCCCCAAGGATCACCTGCATCACCAATTCCTTTCCTCCTGAATCTCAGTCCTCTCTTCTACGCACTCACAATCCACTAGCCTTTCTTCTGAACTCCAAGCTAAATGGACGATGTTGCAATTGTGGTTGGAAGTCAATCAAAGGCCTATAATGCAGGTTACCGGGAAGCAGCTGCACGAATAGCTTTCAAAAGGATCGCAAACAATGCTGCATGATTTGACGACTCAAAGTCGGAGATGATGCATTTCCACAATAAACGAAATCGCGATACCACAGATGATGAAATGATTATCCTACTCAATAGAACAACCATTTCCCATCGTACAAAGGATATCAGTCCAGACATAGTAAGGTGGATTGGTATTTGGTTTGACAGGAAAATCAACTTCAAACAGCATGTTATGCTGAAGGCCGCAAGTGGCAAAAGAGCCCTTGGAGCCCTCAAATTACTAGCCAATACAGAATCAGGATTAACTCCTAGTGCAGTCCGCCAACTATACAATGCATGTGTTATACCTGTTTGTGACTTCGTGGCTGAAGTGTGATGGAAGGGGCAAGTAATGTATCAACAGATATTTGAAACAGTTCAGAATACAGCCCTTCATTGTATACTTGGAGCCTTCAGTACCTCACCAACAATAGCCTTGCATAACAAAGCTGCCCTCCCCTGGTAGCTGTATGACATAATCACATACGAAGCAAATATGCAATTTGATTACTCAAATTTCCTGAAATACACCCAATCCAACAACGTTGCCCATCGATATTCCCTCTATTCTATTAATATCCTGAGCACAGTAATACAAATGGACCCTGGATTTCTTGTGACAGCATGCAACAAAATAATCGCAAATTTGAAATACGTCTCATCCAAACATTATCTACCCTCAGTCCATGGATCCTAAACAGCTTGGAGATCGAAACCTATTCCACCACGGCATGTCCACCATGGATTGAAACCAGTGTCAAAATACATATCAGCCCCCTCTCAAAAGAAAAGGAAGCTAAAGACAATGAAGCACACTATGCAATATTGAATAATGATAACCGCAATATTGTTTGTTATACGGATAGATCAAAGTTGAAGGAACACATAGGGGTAGGAACTATTGTGGAAATGGCAGGAGAAGCAGTCATGAAAACAACCTACCTAATAGGCTATCAACAAGAGGTTTATGATGCCGAATTACTTGGAATTTTTAAAGCCACGCAGAAATGCTTTCAGATATGTCAACGTAATAACCTTACCAAAAGACACATATGGATCTTCACAGTCAATCAAGCTGCCATACAACGTCTCAATACATTAAAATCCGGTCCTGGACTGTCCACTTCCCTGGCCCTCTCCAATATCTCCAACAACCTCCATGTTCTCAAGACTACGATCACAGTACAATGGATTCCTGGCCATACAGATGTATCTGGAAACGAACATGCCAACAAGGTTGCAAAAAAGGCAACTCTCGAAAAACCACCTACCTACTATCATACTTGCTTATCCTACCTCAAGAGGGTAACCCAAGCAGCTAAAATGTAGGAATAGAGTGAGCGGTAGATGCGATACCCAGCAAAGGGAATGAACTACGTTGTAACATTCCATACCAAACCCGACCAGATCTTTACGAGAGGTAACCCCAGTTTAACTCAACTGTCACACAATTACGAACACGCCATGATTACTTCTGTAGTTATCCATAAAAGATACCAATTAACTCTGTTGACTCCCCCCACTGCCCATATCGCTATGGAGGTCTCCAGTCACCAGAACATCATCTTTTAAGATGCCCCTTATATCAATGTGAAAGAAAAAGAATGCGGAAAGGTATTAGAGTGGTTCACCCTCGATATCTCTGGAAATATTTTCTATATACCGACAAAGCAATGCAACCTTTGAAACATTTTCTGTACGACATACATATAGCGATATGAAGGTGGTTCCTGGGTCAATTCAGCGATTATGAACACCTTTGACAGGTTGACAATTGGATTGTATGTCAGAGAACTGTTAACAATGAGGAGGAGGAACACCAGAACGAGAGTGAAGAGGATGATGAGGGGTGTGAGGAAGAATCGGAAGGGGGAGGTAGGGTGGAACAGATTGAGTAAAGGAGAAAGGGGAAGGGTAGAGGAGGGTAAACTCTAGGGGAAGAGCCCACATGATATGCAGGATCAGGCCGAACGAAACTGACAAATTTCTCACTATTGTACTAAGTCTGGTACAGACCACTATGATTTGTTTTTGAATATTTCTTTGTAACTAGAGTTGGGGTGACAGGAGGCTGTGGAGCAGTACTACCTAACCAGGGGTTTTTCGTTTTTCCTTTGTTCAGTTTCATTTGTTATGCTTGTTTATGGTTATTTGTTTGTGCATCAACAGCCATAGCCTGCGGGCTGCATGCTGTATGATAAATAAATAAATAAATAAATAAATACGAAATGAATATAAGTAAATAGGAGAAGGAGATTATATTACGGTCCTGAAAGAAGACAAAATAATGTTTGAAGCAAAGGTTGACACTCAATTGTTTGGAAGATCTGAAGTGAAATATTTGGCAAATGCAACGAATAAATTCTGACACCAAGCCCTTGTACATATTAATCTTGATCCAGCCATTTATGATATAGAAATCCCAGAGAAACTGAAAGATTTCAACTGCGATTCATACACTAAATCAAAAGTTACACGGTCACCGTCACCTACTACGATTCCAAAGGATCGAAAATACTTCGACCTTATCCATACAGATCTGTCAGATTCCTTTCCACTCTCCTATTATGGAGGTTTGTTATACTATATCATCCTAATCGATGATGCGATGCAATACACTTGGATTAGATCTATGAAAGACAAGTCTAAAACAATACACATTGTCAAGGATTGTATCGCAGAAATTGAGTTACTGTACAACTCAATGCCCAAATATTTTCGCACTAACAATGGTGGTGAATACATATCGAATGAACAGAAAGAATATCAAGACAGAAGGGGATTATTTACAAACTTAAACTCAGAATAATATGGCGTAGCTGAAATTCTTAATTGTATCATAGGAGAATCACTTTGAGGTATACTTGAGAGTGCACCAATACATGATAAGAAACTATGGGCGGAAGCGTTTGAAACTTCAGTATACCTCAAGAACTGAGAACCTCGTACAGCAGTTAAGGATCGAAATCCGTACAAATTATTTCATGATAATAAACAAACAATCTCGCACCTTCAGCCATCTGGATGTGAATGCTATATACACATCCCTAAACAGCAATGACTTGCAGGAATGAAGCCTCAACCAAGGGCACAAAAGGCAATTGTCACTGGATACGCAAATGATGATCACCACTACAGAGTCTTTCTCCTGGACTCCAAATGATCACTTTTACGAATGACATCTTCTTCCCTCCCACAAAGATAGAAGGGAATACAAATCCAAACATAACCTCCACTTATGAAGAACTAAAATCAATATCTAGAACCTCAATTGAACTCAGGACTGACAATGAGGGGTTTCGCATCCATGATATGTGGCTTGCATGGATGGAAAGAAATCCCACAATGGTTTCAATATATTTCAGTGCAGGAGATCCAGATGTAAGGAGATTAGTAATTCAAGATTACAATGAAGGAAAACGATCAGGATTACTAGGACAAGATTGCTGGATACATGATGATGATGACCAAGAATCTGCTAATACCCCTCCCCTGTTCGTTTGGACGAGTGAAGTGGTAGCTATCATAAGTCCGAGGTATGAATGAGTTCTTCATTCCTAAGAATAGAAGAATGGAAGAGAGCGAAAGCAAGTCACAAGGTGTTAATCTTCTTAGAATAGAGGGCAAACTGTGATGTATTACTATCTAACTTTTTGTTGCGATAAAGAACAAAATTATCTACAGAGGTGGAAATTCAATGTTATTTATTCAAGATCAGCATTCGTTCAAAGATGAAAGGAAATCTGTTGGGAATCCCTTTGACCCTAATAAGTTAGACATTCGAGGTGGTGTGATTGATAGCATAATAGATGGTGTGATGGATAGCGTGATTGATGGTGTAACCGATAGTGTGATCGCTATAAATATCTCATAGTTCAAGGTGTTATGTCTACGTAATTATAACAAATATAATACATGATTCTTGTGCTATCTTTATGATAAGTACTAGTCTAAATGCGGCTTTTCGTCTGTTCCATCCTTATCTCTAACCTCCGAAAACATGTGAAAAAAAAGATAACTTGACTAAACCTAGGTACGATTCAATATTTCCAACAACCCCCATACCACAAGACCATCTCTTCTATCAGTCAGAAATTGTACCCACATATCAATCCCAATCTCATTTGTCAAATCAAGAATATCACCAACTTCAATCTTAAGAAGGAAATGAGAATGCCATGGTCCCCCAAATTCAGGTGATAATCACGAGAGCTGGAAGACAATTTAATCCCCCAAGAGAGTAGTTGAAAGCCGACATACAAAGTGCACAAACATTTGACAGAACAATGTTTGCTGCCGACAATGAATCTGCCTCACGAGGATGATCAGAATCCAGTTTGTTAGTAGCGATACTGGTGGAAGAACCCTCAACATACCGTCAAGCCGAATCCTCACAATACTGGCTGGACTGAAAGAAGGCAATGGAGGATGAACTGAAGTAACTACATGACAATGATGTTTGGGAAGTGGTACCGTGACCAACAAATGGAAAGATAGTTGATTCAAAATGGGTATTCAAGATTAAATCGGATGCCAAAGGAGATATTGAATGGTACAAGGTGAGACTTGTTGCAAAAGGATTCAGTCAATTATATGGTCCTGAATACGATGAGATTTTCTCTCCAGTTGTCCGGTATGATTCCCTCCAGCTCTTACTCACCATCACCGCCTGTCAAGGCTGGCAACCTCATCAACTTGACTTCAAGGCAGCTTTCGTACATGACATACTTTAAGAAGAAATGTAAATGAATCAACCTGAAGGCAGCAGGATACACAGTATGGTTGCGACATTAAAATGATGTATCTACGGACTGAAACCATCACCTCGGATATGGAATTATAGATCGGTTGAAAACCTAAATTCCTATGACTTTGTTACAACTGTCTTTAATTCCTGTGTACTTGTTCACAAATCAGAAGATCTATTTATTGCCATATATGTGGACTATATTATGATGTACAGAACACCTGGTACCCTCAAAGACCAGGCACTCGAATTACTTAAAAACCAGTTTACAGTACACGATATGGAAATACTATACCAGCTGCTCACAATCAACATCGAATTTATAGATGCAGGAATCACTCTCTCCCAGTACGTATTCATTGAGAAGATACTGATCAAATCTGAATTGCAAGATTGTATATTTGTCTCGACTCCCATCGAGCCAAACCATAGGCTGACAGCAAACCTCGAACAAACTGACAAAATAATAATCACCGCATATCAACATATCATCAGATCTCCAATGTACTTTGTTACTGGAATCAGGACTGACCTCGCATATACAATTACCCTCCTATCACAATTTATTACATATCCTTCCAATGGAAACTTTACCGCCCAAAACGAGTCTTATGATACCTTCAAGGAATGAAAGAATTCGCCCTCTGTTACCATTGAAATTTGCCACTCAGACTCACAGGTTATACCGATGTATCATTGGGAAACAACATTGATTCTAGAAGAAGAGTTTTGGGATATAATGTTCGGTTAGTAAACTCAACAATACCATGGTGCTTTCACAAGCAAGGGTCAGTTGTGACTTCCACCTGCGAAGGAGAATACATGGCCTTAGGAATGACTGTGAAGTATCACCTATAGTTACAGTGAGGTCTGCAAAAACTATTACCATACAACATTCCGAATGCAATTATGAGCGACTCTAATTCTGCAATCGACATCATATATAATCCCAAAATTGATGACTGAATAAAGGACATAGATATCGCCTAATACGTTATACCAGAACAGGTTCAAGACGGAAATATCACCATATTATTCGTTAAATCGGAAGATATCATGAATATCTCTAGAACATTTTTGTAAGAAGCGTTTCTTTACAAAATGAGAAGGGGTGTTGGAAATATAGAATCGTACTTAGCATTAGTCAAGATTTCTTTTCTTTCACATGTTTTCAGATGTTAGAGATAAGAACGGAACCGATGAAAAGCCCCATTTGGGCTAGTACTTATACTCAAGATAGCGCTAGAATCTTCTATTATATTTATCATGATTACACAGGTATAAAAGCTCATGATATAAGTTATTTATGCCAAACACATCTTCAGGCACACCATCGATCACGCCATCGATTACACCATCGATTACACCATCGATTATACCATCGATTACAGTATCGATTACCCCACCAGTGGAACCTCGAAATGATTCACTATAAAGGGTAAAAGCAATTTCCACCAGCTTTTCTTTTGATCTTTGAACAAACGCTGGCTTTGTATAAATAACGGTGGATTTCCACCTCTGTAGATACTTTTGTTCTATATCGCAACAAACAGTTAGATAGTAATACATTCCAGTTTGCCCTCTATTCTCAGAAGATTAATCCCTTCTGACTTGCTTTCGCTCTCCTCTATTCTTCCATTCTTACCAACCAAGAACTCTTTCAAACCTCACACTTGAGATAGCTACAGGGTTACTGCTCCAATTGTATATCTGCTTCAGATTCGATGGTAGTTGTATGACCTGTGTTGGCCTCATTCAACCCTCAATTGCAGTCATTATATATCGATATGCATTCATTTATACTTATTCGACTTGCAGTATCCAACTCCTAAGTGAGCCATAAGGTCATACTCACAACGTAATCATATATTCTTCTGCTCCAGGTGCATCAAGACAGTCATTCTCCAATTTCCTGTAAGCACGTACGTCCGTGTACGGCCTCATATAAGAGTATAAAGGTAGATACGATATCAAACGTGGATTCGAGAATGAGGTAGATTCAATAGGTAAGGTTATCGATGGCGTGCAAGAGCACTCGCACGAGCTGACTATATACTGGGTGGATGGACGGTTACCTTGCCAAAGGCCGGCTGCCATTACATCATCCCCCTCTTTATCTGCAGACCTCCTGAGCTGCATACCTGTACATGAAGAGAAGAAGAAGATAGAAACCAAGCTCGTACGCCCTCGTACGGCCTTGTAAATCCCGCTACCGATCTGTACCGCTCGAGGGTAACCTTTTAGCGGATCCAGCGCACGGGGAAAGTCCCCTTCAGTGGTAGGTGGTAAAACCCGTGCCGACGCCATTTGTACTGGGCCGAGATCCAATAAGAAGAGAAGAGAAGGAAACGTCCAATTGACCCCTGTAACCTCCAGATCTCCATGTCTCCAAATCCATGACTTTCGTGGCTCGGCAGCACCAAGCTCCATGTCCATATCCAAGTCCATACATCCATAGCTTCCATAGTGTAGGCTCGGTGGTGCTCGTATCGATCGTATGTGGTTATTCGATTATCTAACTCGTGAGCATCCAAGAAAAGATCAAACTTACAATGTAATCAATCCAGTGCGCTTAACTCGTGCAAAGCTTGTGCCCTCGGAAGCCCGCCTCGCGGTAACTTCGTACGTCCAATCAAACGTCCATCAAGTGCCCTTCGTGTAATCATTCTCCGTAAGTGCACTTCTGTGCTTGTATAATCGTTCTGCGTAGGTACACTTCCGTGCAATGCTGACGCTGTGTAAGCGAAGTTTGTTCGTAGATGCTAACACATCGTAGGTGCGCTTTGGAGCTTCCGCTCAGATCGTAGAAAGGTAATCGTCAAGTGTGCTGCAGAGCTTCCGCTCAGATCATAGGAAGGTGGTCGTCAAGTACGCTTCGTATTCAGATTCAGGTACACTTCTGTGCAAACAATGATCGTAATTGCATCCGCTTAAAATCCGGATCGTAGGTACGGTCATCCCATTCGTCATCGAATGCTCTTCGCTTTGTCTTCAACATTCGGTTGCCCTCCGACTTTTGCCCTTCGACCTTGCCCTTCAACCTTCGACTCTCCTTCGCAGTCATCACCACCTGCCATCAAGGTCCGGGTGGAGATGAATACCGGTTCGTGTGGTAGCCCAAGTCGCCTGAGCGACCTCGGTACCATAAAGATACTCATATCAAAACACGGAACCGAGATGCTCGTCTTACTCCGTCTTTGAGTCTTATTTCGTCTTTGAGTCTTACTTCATCATTGGTTTCCTTCCAGTCTTTTCGACTTCGTGTTGAGCTCGATGGTATCGACGTATCAAGAAAAGGGGTAATGCGACCCGTAGTATATCTTTCGTCGATTCGTAGAATTTCTTGATGATAGGTAAATCGCGTGTGTGATTTCTCGAAGTAATTTCCTGTATTTTTGTGACTTCTCAATGATAGGTAACGTGTTGAAAAGGGGTAATTCATGAAATCCCCTGAGCGAAACGTATCCAATTACTAAAGATCGATAACAGTGTAAGGATATACATCTGTGTACGGCCTCATATAAGAGTATAAAGGTAGATACGGTTGCAAACGTGGATTCGAGAATGAGGTAGATTCAATAGGTAAGGTTATCGATGGCGTGCAAGAGCACTTGCACGAGCTGACTATATACTGGGTGGATGGATAGTTACCCTGCCATAGGCCGGCCGCCATTACATTTCCCTACCTTCGATTTCCGAAGACATGAAAGTAGTGAGTGTTTACATGCGAAGCTCCCTCGGGTCTAGTTGACACAGACACAATGTAAATCAAGCCTGATATAATTAATCGTCACTATCTGCGGCAATGTCAATTGATTATCGTCATGGCTTCATTTGGTGATCTTGAACATAATGACCTATTGCAGAGCATATTCGTTTATTGATATATCTGATTCCAAAGTATCCTATACAAGGTAATAGTTACTATGTACTTCGGTGCGTTTACACTCTTAATAATTTCAGGAAGCCCACACCATGGCAGCTTCATATAACCGATCAGGAGCCTAAGCTGAAATCCGAATCCGAAGTATCTAGGTTGTAAGTATGACAAATGAAGATCATACTTGACATGTCAATGTTACTCACCATACTCGCAATATATGTGCTTTCAGAAGCCAGTATCATAGCTTTGTACGTCTAAGTTGGAGATTCTGCTCTTTACCTCTTGATCCAATGTAGGTGCACTCCTATTATACCCCACATTTCAGTGAGGTGCAATTCTAATAAAGCACACATTGTGTGCTGCTTAATGATCTGTATCTCCGACCTCAAACACCTCTTTGTCACCAATGTATTTCGTTTGATGGGTTTGGACCACCAGCAGGTATCTCACAGAGGTCGGTATATTGTCTCTAGACTGACTACCATGGTGTCATAGATTGCTCTGTTCAGTATTGAAATCTTGATATTGGCATCTCGATAGATGGCTTCGTGGACTTGATAATTCTGTATTCCATTCGATTGAGATTCAGTAGTCTTTTCGGTAAGCCCTCTTTCTGATATAGGCTATTCATTCCGCTCAGTGAAGTCTCGGCGTCATAACCATTGACTTCTGGTCCTATACCTGGTACACATCACCATGATGATGGTGTTTTATGCCAATACTTCGGATGTGGTAATCATTTGCAATCAGAGTCGTTTCTAAATATCCAGTACGTTTATCTCCCTCTTTGTTGTCGTAGCTCTGACAACAACTATCCAATTGTAATGCATGTTGTTGTATCGATTCTCATGTCATTCCTAATACCTCAAATTGCCATGGTATTATGATAAGTAAATAATCCAAGTTCAAATCCAAGATCTTGATTCTGATCATTATATCGGTATATCCTGAATTTCAACTATTTGTATCTGTACTCCATTACTAGTCCTGTAGCTTGTTACCTAAAATAAAACGTTGAAGTAAAGGGAAACGTTACAAACATAACTTCATCACGCTATATAAGTAAATAGATGTATCATCATACATATCCAGCTATCTCCAACCATGACCATCCATCTCTGGCTATTCGTTTCCGGAATGTCTAAATATAGACACATTTGTCTCACCTTTCATGGCATCTCCTGAATCGAAAAGTCACTTTTTCACACATACCCTCCTTCTATCTCAGCGATATCAACTGCGATTCACTAACGGATAACGGCAATCGATTCAGAGGCCTCTAAAGTCCTTAGAACGAATCATCCATACCTCCCTACAAGCCCCAGACTGTCTGGACCAAAATATCCCGAAGCCAAAAACACGATTTCGATTCTCATCGTGTCTCTGCGAGTTGTAATCCGTTTCGAACGCCCTGGATATCACAGTTTCCATACACTTCCAGGTCTACCCTGCCGAAGTTTCAGTATAATAGGATACGAATTGAGTTTACTATGACCGATTTTCGATTTTCGATTTTCGATATTTTCGCATTCTTTACATACCCTCTATGGAACCTATTGGCCACTGGGGCCCAGCAGACCTACCAGGGTGTAGGCAATGATGTCCGGCTACTTTGCCGTCATTGATCCCCAGAGTCATTGGGTGAATCCTCCAGAGTTAAGTAGCACTTCCTTTCTTGCAGTGGTTTTACAGCCCCATTATTGGGTGTCTCTGTATCTGCTGTGAGGTAGCAAAGGCTATAGTACAAGGCTCCAGCACCTTGCTAGGACAAAGGAGGTGAAGCTCTAACCCCCTCTGGGTACAGATGGTACCGATGCCATATATAACAACATTCTCACATCGGATTTTTACCAAATTCAAAATACTTAGAAAATTACAATAACTGTAACATATTTAGAATACAGTGAACCCTGACAAGACAAACATGTCAGATCCTATGCCACCCCCACCTCCAGCTGGTGCTTCCAGTACATACGGAATGCATCTTTATCCAAATCCAAGTTCAGACCCACTCTCCAGCATAGATGCTCCAGCAGTATCAAGTACAGTGCATACGGGCTACATATCTAAACGAGGATGGAAGGGCAAATACAGCAGCTTATGCAGACTGCAGTCGACCTCACCATACCCACAATTCAATATTACTCGTTCACGTTTGAGTACTCGTAAGGCCATTGGTACAGCTCATAACAGAGCATACTCTGGACCACCCCAACCATCATCCCCACCTCAACAACCAACCAACCCTGAGAATATCGGAAACTCTGGAGATGCAGATCTGAATATTGCAGATGCCCCAGAGAATGATGAGATTGAAGATCAAAGATCTGAAGATGATGATGATTCTGAGGACGAAGATTATCAAAACCCCGTTACCAATCTATTGGACCCAAATGATGAAGACAAAGACCGAATTCATCAGGTATTCAAAGCCATCCTTGAACTACTTTACAAGTATATTCTTAAAATCAACAAATGTCTTACGACTCAAAACCGAAAATTGGCAACTCGCTTGGCCTCAATTGAAACGAAACATGAAATTGCCCTCAACACTATCGCCACTCTTGGACAACGAGTTGAATATCTTGTTTAAATTCAAGTCTAACAGAAAGATGCACTGTGAGCACCCTCAGACCTTCTAACACTAACAGTCCCAGAAGGGACTTCCCCTAAACCCACATTATAGTCAGCAATTGCATCAGAATGTGCAAAGACAGACCCCCAGAAAGACAAGAATGGACACACCCTGAATCCCTGCCCCCTTACCAAAAAACAACGTACATTGGTAATTACCCGATACAGTTATCAATCAGTCACTGCCGACCTTATTCAATTGAAGCTTGCAATCAATACCACGCTCTGCAGATACCAGGCTGACCTCTTGGCCAACATTGGCCATGTCTCCGCAAACTACAAACACAACCTGGTCCTCCTTACTGCTGATACGTGCCCTGTTCAATTGGTACTAGCTCATAAAGCTGCTATTAAGGAAACAGTCTGTTCAGTTGATACAAATGCCCAGGGTCTCAAAAAACAAGAAACATGGATACGAATGATGGTTCATTCCATCGACATTAATATGTTTCCTGAGTGTGAAAGGGGAATTAAATTGTTGAAAGATGATATTGAGATGAACAACAATCACATCAAACTCACAACCCTACCACAATTTCTCACAAAGCCAGAGACATGACCACATAAAAAAGCAACCACAATGGTCATTGCAGTCCGTACTGAACACGATGTAAAGCTTATACAAGAGTATGGAGTTCATGTTGACAGAATAACATGCAAGGCCGAATAATATGTGACATCCTGACCAACCGATCAATGTACCAATTGTCAACAATTTGGCCATTCCTACCTTCGCTGCAAATACCCTGCCATATGTAATATATGTGCCGAACCTCACACCATCACTTCTCACTCGTATACATCATATTCCAGCAAAGGTAAACATTGCGACCACGATATTGTCAAATTTTTCAACTGCAAGGGAAACCACCGAGCCAACGATTCCAATTGTCCAACAATCATTACCCTCTGTGCCGAAGTACGAGCCAAGTTTATGAAAGACCACCCTGCCCCCATCCATGCCTAAACAACCTTCTTATTCATCAACAACAATTCGAATAATACAACATAATTGCAACCGTTCATCCTTAGTTATCAATACACGTCTTGACTTTGCAGTTGGAATGGCTGACCTTCTTTTACTCCAAGAACCTGGATTCAATCCAGCCAATACATTCATTACAACACACTCAGGATTTGAGCTACTGATACCACCTGAAAACTTAAGAAAACACATTCGGACAATTGCCTATGTGGCCAAAAACAACTCCTATATCAAAAGCTCCCCATGTACCGATATTAGCCAGGACTCAGATTTTCAAGTCCTTGAAATATCAACTCCCTCAATTTTACCAATCACAGTCTTCAATATTCATAATGAACATAAAGGATCCTCCAACCTCTATACCATCACAAGAAGCTTCACCAATATTCCATTGCCAAAATGATACATTATTGCCGGTGATATGAATGCTCATTATTTATCATGGAATTTACAAATAAAATCATCCAAACTTGCAGACGAAATTGTTCAGATCATGGAAACGAACAACTTTTCCCTCCTCAATGAATCAGACACCCTAACATACTACTATCGAACTGGTAAGGGAACCTCTATTATTGACCTTGCCTTCACATCACAGGCTATCCATGACTCAGTTATAAACTGGGCAGTGGATGACAATACTTCATCTGACTCAGACTATGCAACAATTTGATTCGATATTGTGGAAGAATGTGAACTAGTTACCACCGACTCCAACACGATACGATACAACTGGAACAAAACAGATTGGTAAATATTTTTCAAAACTCTCAATACACTTTCCCAGGGGTCACAAATGGTCTGGCAATACCTACACGAACAGCCAACCGAATCAAACCTTGATAAATCTGCCGAACTGCAACGAGATATGATTCTTGATGCAGTAAAGGCATCTACTCCGGTCCTCCATCTTACAATATATTTGAAGCACTGGTGGACACACCTACTTAGAATCACCCGAACAAATATGAACTGATCTCAGAAGCAATGGAAGAAAACTCGCCTTGACAGCGATCAAATCAAGTTCAAAGCTGTTTGCAATCAATACTTCCAGCATATCTGCACCTCCAAAACATCAATGTGGATTGACTTTTTAGTAAATGCACAAGGCATTGAAATATTTACTGCCCTCCATTATACCAAACCAAGGAAAACCCAGAGAATACCACCCCTGTCAATCTCCAACACAACAGCAGTTACTTTTGAAGAAAAGGCAGCCCTTTTCCGATTTACAATGTTCTCTCCCCTACCAGTCGCACCCCTTCCGACTGATATCACCAATCGACAAACCCTGCCATGGGTCACATTTACCCCCACTGGAATCAAAGAAGTAATTTGTATCTCTGCACCACGTAAAGTTTCCGGACCTGATGGTCTTCCTTTTCACTGTCTCCGATATGCCTACTCTGCAGCCACCGAACAATTCAACAGTCTGTTTGCACTACTCGGAACCACAGGATACCATCCCACCTGCTAGCGCCAAGCAACAACTGTAATTATTCCCAAACCAGAAAAACCTGATTATTCAATATCTAAGACCTACTGACCTGTTGCTCTTCTCAATTGCCTTGAAAAGATCCTAGAAAAGTTGATGGCAATCCGACTTGCATATATGGCTGAAAAACACAACCTACTACACAAAGATCAAATAGGGGGATGAAAACAACGTTCAGCTATCGATGCCACCATGGCACTTACACATGAAATTGAACAAGGAAAGCATGCAAAAGAAATCACCACTGCCCTCTTTATGGATGTAAGCGGTGCATTTGACAATGTATACAAAGATTGCCTCCTCCAAACCCTACAACAAATGGACTATCCAATACCAATTCAATTGTGGGTAGAACACTTCTTACCAAACCGCACAACAGCACTGGCATTTGATGGAAGAAAGGAAGACCTCAGTCCTGTCCGAATAGGGATCCCTCAAGAATCACCTGCATCACCAATTCTTTTCCTTCTGTATCTCAGTCCTCTCTTCAACGAACTCACAACCCACTATCCCTGCTTCTGGACTTCAAGCTACATTGACGATGTTGCCATTGTAGTTAGAAGTAAGTCAAAAGCCTATAATGTACGTTACCTGGAAGCAGCTGCACGAATAGCTTTCAAATGGACTGCAAACAATACTGTACGATTTGACGACTCAATGTCAGAGATGACGTATTTCCACAATAAATGAAATGGCGATTCCACAGACGATGAAATAATTACCCTATCCAATGCCACAACCATTTCCCCTGGTACTAAGGACATCAGCTTGGATGTGGTAAGGTGGATTGGTATTTGATTTGACATGAAAATCAACTTCAAATGGCATGTTATGATGAAGGTGACAAGTAGCAAAAGAGCCCTTGGAGCCCTCAAATCACTAGCCAATACAGAATCAGGATTAACTCCTAGCGCAGTCCGCCAACTATACAATGCATGTGTTATACCTGTTTCCAACTTTGGGGCCGAAGTATGGTATAAAGGGCAAGCAACATATCAACAGAAGTTTGAAACAGTTCAGAATACAGCTCTTCGATGTATACTTGAAGCCTTCTGTACATCACCAACAATAGCCTTACACAATGAATCTGCCCTCCCCCCAGTAGCTGTACGACATAATCACAAGCGAAAAAAATATGCTATTCGAATACTGACATTTCGTGAAATGCATCCAATCCGACAATGTTGCCCATCAACATTCCCTCCATTCTATGAATCTCCTGAGTTCAGAATCACAAGTGGATCCTGGATTCCTTGGGACAGCATGCAACAAAATAATCGCAAATTTGAAACACGTCTTATCGAAATGTTATCTATCCTCAGTCCATGGATCTCAAACAGCTCAGAGATCGAAACCTATTCTACCACTACCTGCCCACCATGGATCGAAAGTAGAGTCAAAACACATATTAGTCCCCTTCCAAAAGAAAAGGAAGCGAAAGCCCACGAAATACAGTATGCAATATTGAAAAACGATAACCACAATATTGTTTGTTATACAGATGGATCAAAGTTGAAGGAAAACATTGAGGCAGGAACTGTTGTGTAAATGACAGGAGAAGCAGTCATGGCAGCCACCTACCCAATGGTCCATCAATAAGAAGTTTACGATGCCGAATTACTTGGAATTCTTAAAGGTGAACAAACATGCTTTCATATATGTTAACCTAAGAACCTCACCAAAAGATAAATATAGATCTTCACAGACAATTAAGCCGCCAAACAATGTCTTAATACTTTCAAATCTGGCCCTGGACAGTCCACTTCCCTGACACTCTCAAATATCTCCAACAACCTTCATGCACTCAAGGCTACTATTCCAGTACCATAAGTTCCTGGCCATACAGATGTACCTGGAAACGAACTTGCCGACAAGTTGGCAAAACAGGTCACTCTCGAAAAACTACCTACCTACTGTCATATCTCATTATCCTACCTTAGGAGGGTAATCCGAGCAGCTAAAATGCAGGAATGGGGTGAGTGGTGGATGTGACATCCAGCAAAGGGAAAGAACTACATTGGAACTTTCCGTACCAAACCAGATCAGATCTTGACCAGTGGTAACAGCCAGTTTATCTCAACTGTCACAGAATTACAAACAGGCCATGATTACTTCCGCAGTTACCTATACAAAATACCAAGAAACTCTTTTGACTCTGCATACTATCCATGTCACTATGGAGGTCTCCAGTCACCAGAACATCTTCTTTTGAGATGCCCCTTATATCAATGTGAAAGACAAAGAATGCGGAAACATATTGGAGTGGTTCACCCTCTATATCTCTGGAAGTATCTTCTATATACCGACAAAGCAATGCAACCTTTGAAATATTTTCTGCACAACATACATATAGCAATATGAAGGTGGTTCTTGGGCCAATTCCGCGATGATGAATACCTTGGGCAGCGTAACAACTGGATTGTGGGTCAGGGAACTGTCAACAATGATGTGGAGGAATATCAGGGGGAGAGTGGAGAGGATGATGAGGGGCAGGAGGAAGAATCGGAAGGGGAAGATGTGGTGAGATAGAATAAGCGATGAAGAAAGGGGAAGGGTGGAGGAGGGTAAACTCCAGGGGGAGAGCCCGCATGATATGTAGGACCAGATCGAACGAAACTGCAAAATCTTTCACTATTGTACTAAGTATAATAAAGACCACTATGATTGTTTTTGAATATTTCTTTGTAACTACAGCAGGAGTGACAGGAGGCTGTGGAGCGGTGCTACCTAGCCAGGGGTTTTTTGTTTTTCCTTTGTTCAGTTTTATTTGTTATGCTTGTTCATGGTTATTTGTTTGTACTTCACCGGCCATAGTCTGTGAGCTACATGCTGTATAATGATTAAATAAATAAATAAATAAATGGCGTCTCCTGTAGCTCTATCAGCTCCATAAAGATAATCATTACCGACCTCTGTGAACATCAAATGGCTATCGGAAAAAAATTCGTTCCCCCAGTCGCGTTAGTCACTCCCTGAGGTGAGATGTACACCTGAGGTGCCTGGAACATCGGTAGGCCAGGTAATATGTAAGTCCATTACCATACGATGTGGGATACTGTAAAAACAACTCTAGGTGCTTGGTGTTCCCCCGGTCACATGTTGGGAAGCGTGCCCACATTACCGTATTCGGGATTTGTTGTCGCTATTACCACTATGTTATGGAATGTTTTGGCTGTTACCGCACTACCATGGGTACATTATCGTAGCTGATCGCAGCTTATCGCGACTTATAGGGTGCTACCGTATATTTGCATATGGGTTTTCGATTTGCAAGATAATATGGGAACATATGAGTATGATTTGTCACCATGAGAATTGAATGCGCGTCCAAGTCCTTCTAATTCGTATAGATCTTGAAATTACTCATTTATTGAATATAAAATTGTAACTGTATTTCAGAATCTACATCTCTCTAAATTTATATAGCTCTAGAATGTAACAACACTTACAAGTAGTATTGGCAATGAACCGTCGAAAGTTCGTACAATTGACAAACCGATTTGGTCCACGCAAACCGGATCCTTGCCAAGCCTTTCGCCTGAAATCCCACCATTTCGGCCTACAACTGCGAACAAAAATTTGTAAGCGAGTTCCTGTCCGATCGGCTCGATTGTTAGTGCATCTTGTAGCTAACCTCTCCCGCTACAAGATGCGCTAAGATACGGGCAGATCGGACAAGAACTCGCGTACCTATTGTCGTTCGAATATAGATGGTTTGCGAACCGGTTTGTACAAATTTCGGAACTCAGCCCAAATCTCGGATCAAATCCGGGTCGAATCCCACCTTGGTTTGATCCATGACGAACTGATCCGCTTCGTTGTCAACACTACTTACAACGACTTCCAAGATAATCTAATTATGGCCGATGGCATGACACTCTGACATGGTGTTTGGTAGCGACTGACACCGGCCCAGATATGGTGGACAGCAGTGACTCCGACAGTGGCTGACAACTCTGACAACTCTGATAACTTTGACAAAAACTCTGACAACCACTCTGACAATAACTCTGACAACAACTCTTACAACGGTTCAGATTCTGACAAGCTGCTATGCTGGGCTGACGGCATCTGATATATCATGTTGTATGTCTCCAAAGATGTATACTGATTGATAAAATATTGGTTATCATTATCACCACTCGGCACTAGATGTACAGGAATGACAACTGAAGACACATTTATGATCCTTCGTAATTTTTGTAGAACATCCCGACGCATTATCATCCCATGATTGACGTTTGGCATAGCAGATGACAGATATTCTAATTCTTCCACCAATAAAAGGTCGTAATACACACTGCACCATACCACCCTCCCGTTGGCGGTGGCTTTCCCGGTATTAATGCGATCGCTGAAACGAAAAGCATACAGTAACTTGGCAGGGCGATATCCTTGTTGCCGAACCCAGGTATTATTTCGTGGTGCTCGATCCTCTTGTTTCAAGATATAGTCGAATCAATTGCCATGTCCGCGCCATTTCTCTATCCATCTTGCTTTTTGAACTACGACGGCATCAGGATTGTTGTACTGCTGTATAGTGACTGTGACGCCATTTGCTATGCGAATCTTTTGATGGAGAATCCACGATTCTCGGGACCCAGAGGCTCGCAGGTCTGGGCTGGCATCCGAATCCATTCGGAATGCCGCAACATATGATGTCAGAGATTGAATAAACTCTGACATAATGATGTCATTGGGAAATGCCAGAGATGCAATTGTGTTGCGCTTTTTCATCACTCCATTGATGCGGGGGTTAAGGCTTGGTATTGGTTTGTCGTATGAATGAGAGTCCTCCATAAGTAACTTTCTGTAAGTATCTGCCTTGGCTGAGAGTGGGGCAGCTTCAATTATGTACCGCAGAATGCTGACTCTCGACTTGTAATGAAAGAGACGTGTTTCCCATCACAACATCTGCGGAATATAGTTAACCTTGTTCGATGAACAATAACCATCTTTGATGAGATTCTTGTGGGTGGATTCAGACACTTCGGTGTCACTGTTATCGGCAGAATACATCTCCTTGATACATTCGATGTAATGAAATAGGGAATGGATTTTGGGGATTTTGTTTATAGACTAATTGTGGCAGTATGGTAAAAAGAGGTGTATGTCCCAGCTGATGCCGTGAAGTACATCCTGAAGATATCAGAGTGTGGTTCTGGTGTGAGAGTGGTATCTGGCAATCAGTATGAAGTCAGTGACCGATTTGAAGCATTTGAGGTGATTGGGATGTCCTTTGAGAAGAGGGGCCAGTGCTGCCAGCCAAACCTTGAACATATCTTTGTATTTGCTATCGGTCCATTGTTTGACTCGAGTTAATTTGTCACCAAACTGGTGAATATCGTCGAAACGAGGCAATGCGAAAAATGGTTCATCTATGAGCTCCAATGTCTTTTCTGCACCATATATATCTTTCAGAAAATGAAGCATCCATTCCCATGTGTGATCTTTAAAAATACCCTTTAAGAGCTGATGCAGCTGATCATCATTCATGCGCGTATATATGTTTCAACCCGCATAGATATCGGTGAAATTTGGGCAGTTTTCAAACTTCCACAATCCCACATCATTTGCAGCCTCTACTGATATATCTTCATATTGTTGGGGATGGCATCATCTTGGCCAGCGGTTAAAGCCGAACATGTCATCAGGATCTATCTCACAACGAGGACACCAGCTCCACTTGATCCCAGTTATATTACATTGCTCTGGATAGTTTGCGAGGAATGATGCAATCCGAGGATATGCGTGATGAGTGTGACCGTCTGCACACAGAACCTTGATTCCACTCTTCGCTGGCTCCTCTAAAGGACGAAGCATTGTTGCCATATATTCTTGATATGCAATCTTAATAGTGTGGATTTTCGGGCCGTTTGAACATCTCAGCAGAAGTCCACTCAGTATCAATCCGTTTGACTTAACAGATCATCATTTCGCCTTGGAACGGTTGCGGATACTAAGATAAATATGCCACGCTGTCTTGTCACCACTCAATGTTGAGAGCATGGTTTTGTTACTACCGAGTATGACTGGGATGACTGTCGATCCATCTGGCAAAGATTTCTGAAATGTATCAGCCATATGATACCGCGACACTCTGACACCGTGACATTCTGATACTCTGACACTATGACAACACTCTGACACCACAACACTCTGACACCGCGACACTCTGACACCGCGACACATTGACAACGTACTCTGAAACTGCGACCCTTTGACACCACGATACTGCGACGCCTCTGACAGTACACACTCTGACTGAAAAGAACTTTCTAACAGAGGGAAATATGCCTGTGTTTTCCACCACCAGTCTGCAGTCCACATCTCGGCATATATACATTCACCGCTTGCATCAATTTGCCATACTGGAGTATAAGAGAGATGCTCTTTGAATGGTCAGTGGCCAAGAATATATTGTACTGCCACCATAGGATTCCAGAACCAGAATACGGTGGCTTTTCCTTCAACATTGACTGAACCCTCCTCCCATCTGCATCCAAGCCCGTCCATGTATTCCATGTCCGCAATGAGTTGATATAATTGATGTGCATACTTGACATCGGCACTGGGAACAATAAGCCGTCGTTTATGGAGGTTATTGTGTTTCGTTTTCTGCATGTTGATGTCCAAAATGGAACGACAAAGTTGCGATTGTTCGGGTGTCGTAAATGGTGCAAGTGGGTCCCAGTTATCCAGTTCAAATGATGGTACATGTACTATATAGTCGACAGGGGCTCCAGCATTTGGGAAAACTTCAGTACGTTGTGTGTTGTCATCTGAACTGAAAATGTCATCTGCATCTGTATCTGCATCGAGCCTTGAGTCTCTAGGTTGGAATCCAGCATCGGACTCCTTGAGCTCAACGTAATTTGTGTGGCGATCATGTATTATACGACGATGGTGTGTGAGACCACTTTGTCGAGAAAAGTGGCACCTGCAAGATGTGCAAATGAAGGATTGCATGAGTGACCTTTGATGGTGAACGTGTTAGAATCAGCTTACTCCCTTAACCCCAAACAGGGAGCGAATTACATGTTGGTACATAATACATAATTGCACCTATGTAGTCTGTCTCAATATAATCTTCAATTTTGCATTTTCAATCAACTCCTTTCTACAAAATAGATATTCAGAATCTTCTTCATATATGCCTTCTAAAAACTAACCATATGCTTCCAGCTCTCCAACTCGGTTCGGCTTACATCGAGTGCGTTAGTACAGTTTTTGTAGAGAAAGGCAGCATCTGGTATGCGAGGAATAGATAAGTACGTCTAAACCTCCCCTTCTAGTAGAGTATATCTCGCATTCCATCTTCTAGTAATCTCATACTCATATCTCCCACAACTCTATCTTCAATCTCTTTCCCAGCTCTCTCTTCTTAAACGTCACTATGCCACCAAAGCGACAATCCCGTACATGGCCATCGACCAGTAATTGGACAAAAGAGAACATTGCCGGTGTGCTCAACAAGTCAACCCAGGATATCGATAATGTGTTTGCATGGCAATCGTTCAAGCGACACCTGGATGAAGTTAAACAGTAGAAGACTCGACACAATCGCAAAGTTATTCCTGCCCACAGCCTGCTAAAACTTTATCCAGCTCTGAAGCCAGACGAGGTAAAGACATATGACCAGGTTAGTAAATCTTCTACTCCTTATAGCAGGCTGACTCTGACTCTGACTCTGACTCTGACATTAGGAGTTTGTTGACATTATGATTTCGCTTGTAGAGGAGGCCCGGGATCTTCTAGGAATCAAGTCCCAGACTGCAGTCATTGATGACGACCTTGGAGCAATGGGTCGTATAGTATCATGCCTGTCAAGGCAAGCGACTCGGAACACCGTGAAGACTGGCAACACCCCATCTAAACCTAAGCTGCCCGCCAAGCTAGTAGTACTGTACCCAGTAATATCTGGGCCATCAAAATCAAAGGCAGTCCCACCGCCAAAGCCATCACCGAAGTCAGACCCGAGTACACTGGTAAATCGTAACACCAATATCCAAGTGGGTTCCAGCTTGCCAGGCCCTTCCGGGTCACAGCCTCAGGGAGAATCAGCAGCCTGGAGAAGGTCAACTATCCATGCGGGAGGGTTCTCATCAACACCAACACCTACCTCTTGGGGGATGCCCTTGCCATCCAGATCGCTCTTGCCATCCAGATCTAGGCATGTACAACTACCACCAATCCCCCCTACATGTTATTATTCACCTCTGTCGATTGGTGCAGATTCCAGGAGTCTTCGGTAAAATGTTATGCATTAAGTTCGCCAGTGCTATCTATCCCAGAAACCTCAAGGACCCAATGGATATGGCAAGCAACCGCAATTGATCTTCTTATCCCATAGAACGAATCAGATCTCCCTGTTGACCATGATCCAGTGTCTGTTGCAATCAAGGACTTCATGCACGAACCTGGGGCACCTACCTCATACGAAGAACTCTTTCAATGTATAACCGAACAATTCCACCTTGCGGAATTTACAACGGTCTGTAACCGATGCATAGCGTCCACCCACTTTTTACGTTCAGAGGGTAGAGACATAATCTCCCGGTATCAATGGAAAAATCGATTACTAACCGCAGATACTTGGAATTCGGCATGTACAATTTCGGAGATTGGTGGTTGCCTGTTTATAGCGTTCTACACCGTACCAGAGACTGTATTTATGGATGACTCTGACATAGATGTCATTTATGTAAATACAACAAGTAACCCCAACTTTCAAGAAACACCCGTCACTGTTAAGCCTGACCCTGATCACGACTTTGAGGATCCTCTCCAATCGATTATTCCTATTGCCTGTGAGATCATCAACCTCGATGACGATGAAGAGGATGAAGAGCTAGTATCGGAAACTGCACCAGTAGATGACGATGAACCAGAGCCCTTGCCGATAACTAACATTGCTACTCCTTCAACCCCAGATATTCCACCTGTTGAACCAGTGAACCTGGATTTCGAGATGGAAGACATAGCGAATATAAATCAAACTGATGCAGACTTCAACAACCTGGCCATAAGGGAACATGAAGGAGGCACTGGCAATGATGTTGAGAGCCAAGCACTGAAGGATGAAACGATGAACAATGTCTATAAAGACTGGTGAGTTGCTCTCTGCCCCAATATCAGAGTCTCAATCAGAGTCACTTCTGCACTAATATTAGAGTCTTTGTCAGAGATGCTGTCAGAGCCACTGTCAGAGTCTCTCTGTCAGAGCCGCTGTCTGAAGCTCTCTGTCAGAGCCGCTGTCAGAGCCGCTGTCAGAGTGTCATTGTCAGAGCTATTGCAGCACCGATATCAGAGTCTCTGTCAGAGCTGTTGTAGTACCAATGAAGCACTGTCAACTTCGAATACAGCTAATTATATTTGTAGGCTGGCTGATTTAATGAACAATGAGGATTTTCAGAGAGAGAATGTGGAAGAGTCATGTAAAGCGTTAGGAATTACCATGGAATACAGGACATTGTTTCCACTAAGAATAACAACCCAGCTCCACCCAGACCAAATTGTTGCTGTTAATTGCATGGCAGACATGGAAAGCGGCCTAGAGCAGGGTGGACTATTGGCTGATGATTGCGGTACCGGACAGGTAATCCTTTAACACTCTGACAACAGCACGATACTGACAGTTACCAGACCCTGACTACCTTGGTATTGATTTGTAACCAAGTCAATAAGTACAAGCAATTACTGAAATAACTGCCTCCTGGACTTGAGTAGTGGCAGAGCAAGATAGATGATATTAAAGTGCGGGAAGAAAAGAGACAGAAAGTCGAAAAAGTACCACCAAAGCCTTGCTGGGAGGTTCACCTCCCAACATTGATATTATGGTAAGCCAGATATCGAAATATATATTCTCATTTTTGCAACTGAAACTAATCTTGAAATAGCCCAAAACCAATGGTACTGGAATGGAAAAACTCAATAAAAAAATATACCGAGCTCAGACCATGTCTCCATTATGGATCTAAATCTTTGGGAGCAAATAATCATCGTGAAGCTATAAAAGCGGTCATCCATGGCGATATGTTGTGAATATGACTATCGAAACCTACTATCAGCGGCAGTATATCATGGGATATGATGTTAGCAGTATTTGGAGCCCTGGTCAGTTTCAGCTGGTCATGATTGACGAGGCTCATACACACAGAGTCTGCCGGATGCCAGTTGGGAAACAAGAAGGCTTGATAGAACCCTAGTCAACGCCCCAGCTGCAAGTTATGGTACTTTCCAGGGTGCAATATTATTCTGCCTTGAGCCACAGTTTAAATGGATGTTGACTGCGACTCCACTGATAAATGGGATTGAGGACTTACATTGTGTTTTAACTTTTCTACAACGGAATTCATGGTTGGAAGAAAATTTGCCTCCTGATACTTGTGACCATGCAGCAATTCAACCACAAGCGGACGACTGGCAGCCGAATGAAATGAACTCCTTATTTGGCACAGCACACGATGCCGAATTCACGAAAACAGCTCACCCATACCTACAAGGCCCTCGGTATGGATCTCTTATCCACTGCACCACCAAGGTGTGGGACTGGTATTTGCTCCATCTAATTGAATCAATCAGATCATTGTGAAGGCAATTCAGTCAAACTCAGGAATCCGTAGCAAAGCGGCAACGCTTTGAGCAAGCAGTGGGTGAAAGTTCTTTCACTATATTAAGGACATTGATGTTCCAACGGACCATGGTCAGTAGAATCCCATTCGATAATTTGCAGCCGATCATTAATATCCCTCAAATGGTAATGGAATGCCACCTGGTCACCTTCACTGAAGCCTCTAGTGGGCGCGATTTTTACCAGAAATTAGTAGACTGCAATTACAAGCCGTTGAAGGATAGGATCACCAGTGTAACAGCAGACGATGATGGACAATCGCCGGTGGCGAATAATGGGAAGAAAGTAATGAAGAGATTCCAACCTCGTTGGTGATTCATTCGAATCGTTGTTCTTGCCCCAGTCCTTGATCCCACAACAATGTTTTCAGAGACCAGCCGAGTCCAAATGTTGTGTGAGAGCAATATGTCCGACAATGGAAGGCCCAATATAATCAAGGTGGCAGAAGTCATCAAGATATTCCCTGCCGCTTTCCCAGAGCAGACCGATCGGATACCTTTCACCAACCAGGTTATGAATATGAGTCATGCTCGCTTCGAGGCTGCAATGAGGTATGGGGCTCCAATATTGACCTGGTTGAAGAATTGGCTCCGCAAGAATATGCCTTTGGGCAAGAACAATCAGAACAATGGTGAGAAGATGATACTGTGAGTGTATTGGCCTATGACACAGTGGTTTGTCGAACAGGTCAGTACTCTCCTTTTGACAACACTTCTCCTACTTTGGCATTAACTCTGACATCAACTCTGATATCAACTCTGACATCAAGTCTGACATCAACTCTGACTTCCTGACATCTGTCACTGACTTTACATAGTACTGCCATGTCTTAGGCTATAACTGCTTCGCTATCCATAGTACTATGGGCACCGATGTCCGCACCAGAATTAAAGGGAAGTTCATCCAAAAGGATGGAGTCTGGGTTCTAGTGTTGTCATATATGACAAGCAATAAGGGTCTTAATCTTCACTATAATTGCCGGAACTCAATTATGCTGGAGCAGGGAGTCAATTATGCCATGGAGCATCAGGCAGGATCGCGTGTTCGCTGGATTGGCCAAAAATATACCCAATACACACACCGCTTGGTCAACATGGCCATGATTGACCGATTGATCGAAGTGGCAATGAGATTGAATCAGCAACCAGTGCTTTATGCATTTGGGGTGATATTCAAAGCCAGTGCAGATGTGGATGTAGATGAGGTCTACGATTTCCTGATCGGTAAAATCTCTCCAGAGTCATTGAAATCAAGAATCATTGGTCAATCCGATCTCAATGATTATGCGATGGATATTGATATGGATGGGAGTTAATATTTCCCCGGGATGAGACTGGATTTCTTTACCTTCTTTTGGACTGCTTTTAGGTTCCTTTTGGGTATTTTGGGGCAGGGTTTTCTTGGCGTTATTGTATTTGGTGTCTTGGGTGTGATTGGGCGATGGAAGGCCGGACTTTTGAATGACTGATTCCTGTACGTCTCGCTTATTTTCCAATTAATTGGTATCTACTGTAAGGGTTTTTGGGATTGGGTTTCTTAGGCTTTCGGATCAGGTTGGTAGTTTATGTTTGTGTTTTGTTCATTTTATATTCAAATATCAGCAAATAGAAGGCAATTCGTACTCTAACACTGCCTTGAAGACTCTGATACTGCCGTGACGACTCTAACACTGAGTTGACGACTCTGGTACTGCCATGATAACTCTGATACTTAGTGTTGACAATGAAGCGGATCGGTTGGTCGCGGATTGAACCAGGGCGCGATTCGATCTGGATTCGATCCGAGATTTGTACGAAGTTCCGAGGTTTGTCCGAATCGGTTCGCGAACCATCTATCTTCGAACGATAATCGGTAAGCGAGTTCTTGTCCGATCCGCTCGATTTCTAGCGCATCTTGTATCGGGAGAAGTTAGCTACAAGATGCACTAACAATCGAGCCGATCGGACAAGAACTCGCTTACTTATTTTTGTTCGCAGTTGTAGGCCGAAATGGTGGGGTTTGTGGCGAAAGGCTTGGCGAGGATCCGGTTCGCGCGGACCAAATCGGTTCGTCAATTGTACGAACCTCGGGCGGTTCGTTGCCAACACTACTGATACTGCATTGATGACTCTGACACTGCCTTGATGACTCTGACACTGCGTTTACAACTCTGACACCTCTCTGGTGACCGTGACAACTCTGAAACTGACACTACTGTGATCACTCTGATACTGCTGTGATGACTCTAATACTGACACTGCCATGACGACTCTGACACTGTGCTGTATCCCCTAGCATTGTTTTAAATAGTGTTTCATTTGACGGGAAACTTACTGTCTTGGGTTATCATTGTATAAGACTGAAACTAGTGTCGGAGTAGAAGATGAGCCTTTGGAACTGTTAGACATACTTGTCAGAGCCACCTATCTGAGTTGCCTATAATTCTCCATTGTATTGAGTACCAGTAGGAATTGTAGGCTACTATCAAAGCTGCTGGCAGGATTGTTAAATTAAGGGTACCAGGCCATACCCAGGTTAATTGGTGGCTTAAGACATTTGCCAGGTAAGTTTTCCTACAGTACATACGTAAGTACGTGTATGAAGCTGAGATACATCTCAAGCACCACAAAGCCTTGCAACCTCTAACTATGTGTACATTCATGATGATATTCTACATACAATGCAACATTCGAGTTATAAGTTCTTCCTTTTGTTCACCTTCTGTTCAGGAGAGCGGTCGTTGCGCATGGAGTATCGATAGACAGATTTGGCTCGATTTGCATGAGCACATGATTCAGGATTGCCTCTGCCCCTTTAACTCTCATGATTCTGGATGCCATGCTGAACCATATCAAGCGACACTGGTATTTTGGGATCCACATAAAGTGATCCCTAAGTGGTTGTGAGATAGGTGTCTGGTGGTGTGGCTCAACATTCAAGTCTGAGCAATAGAAAGAGCAGTGAAAGAGTGGTGAATCCCTTATAACTTTTTCTCTGACAAGCAACTCATGTATATTCTAACTTCTACTTGACAAAAGGTCCCAACGTCATGACATACAATCTAACTTCAACTCTGACATGATAGTCTAACTGATATCTACATATACAGCATAACCTCAACTCTGACAAGGAGTCCCAACATCACGACATACAGTCTAATTTCATCTCTGACACGGCAGTCTAACTCATATCAACTCTGACGGCTGACTCTGATATGGACATATATACAGCATAACCACAACTCTAACAAGCGGTCCCAACATCACGACATACGGTCTAACTTCAACTCTGATGCAGCAGTCTAAGTGATATCAACTCTGACGACCCACTCTGTCATGGACACATATACAGCATTACCACAACTCTGACAAGCGGTCCCAACGTCACGACATACAATCTAACTTCAACTGTGACATGGCAGTCTAACTGATTTCTACATATACGACATAACCTCAACTCTGACAAGCGGTCCCAACCTCACGACATACAGTCTAACTTCAACTCTGACACAGCAGTCTAACTGATATCAACTCTGACGGCCGACTTTGATATGGGCACATATATGGCATAACCACAACTCTGACAAGTGGTCCCAACATCACGACATATGGTCTAACTTCAACTCTAATATGGCAGTCTAACTGATATCCACTTGTACGGCATAACTTCAACTCTGACACCATGTCCTTACCAGTCCACATATAGACTAACTACAACTCCTACAATTTCCATCGCTCTGACATGGGTTTCAAGGTATGGAGATCTGAACATATTGAGAGAGATGGAAATGCTACATAAACGGTGATAAGCCGTAGTCTCTGGGTATATTAAAAGCCAATACTTTCACACCCATCACAATCTGACACACCTGATACTTACAACAAACAGCATGGCATACTCGAAAAGTACCAAGTACGCCAAAAACTCCAGCTGCGGGCGGAGTGATCTGAAATCCAATGGCAGGAAGCATGGTGATCGCGATCCATCCGAGGGCGATACAAGGAGGCGTAATGATCTACACTCTAGCGGCCGGATCCAGCAACGACTGAAAGGTGGCAATTATGATAATGATTGTAATGATGGATGGCAATAGAGAATGGCTCAAGAGTCCAGGGTTCCAAGGGAGGTAATATACATCTTCGCATCAGGTACTGACATTGAATTCTGACATGGGCTCTGACATGGACTCTGACAATAACTTAGTCGCGAGCATCTCCTGATATTGATGATGATGATGACGATGACGACGATGAGCAATTGCCATAACCGTCTCGCCGCAGAACAGTTGTGGTGCCTAGAATCCCAAGGGAGGAAATATACATCTCCGCATCGGGCACGGATACTGAATTGTGACATGGGACCTGACATGGACCGTGACAATAACTTAGTTGCGATCATCTCCCGACATTGATGAGGACGATGATGAAGATGAGCAATCGCCACAACCGTCTCGCTGCAGAACAGTTCCGGTTCCTAGAATCCCAAGGGAGGTAATATCCATCTCCATATCAGACTCTGGCATCAAACTCTGACAATGGGCTCTGACAATACTTAGTCGCAAGTGTCTACCAGCATTGACGATAACGATGAAGAGGGCGATGACAATGGCAATTCAACAATATCATCCTGCAAGTCTAGGAACTGGCTGGGAGTAATGACTATCTCTGCAACCGACTCGGATATCGAACTCAGGTATTGAACTCTGACAATGAACCCTAGTCACACTGATTATCCAACGCTACTCCTCCCAGTAACCAAGAGCATGCTCGGCAGGTAAGTTTCCTTAGCTTCACATTGAGCAACTTGTCACCTAGACACACCTAGTTGCAAAAGCAGGATTGGTCTCTCATGGATATAGGCTGCCAGCTAAAATGCAAGGTAGGCAACCTTGGGGTGTCGAAGGATTGGTGGGATGTAGCCCGCAATATATTCTTCTGCAGGATTCTTATCAAGGATCCATATCCGACCGATGTGGACAGGTTATCTGCACAGAGCTTCGAGCAAGAGTACTTGTATTTGAAAGAGGCTTTGCAGGTGATATATCCACCGCAGCAATTCATACGGTAAGTATCCGCACTCCCCAATCACTACCCATTGATACTAACAGAAAAGCTTGCGGACCACCAATCGGCTGCCTGGCGAATCTTTGCCAAACAAGCTCATGAGATTGCACCAGACCAATATATTCACAATTTCCGCGACATGTCGAATGATGATTGGCAGAAATATGTTGCAACGTTAATCTCTCTATTCACTTACCAATTCCATCATTCTAATTGCGAGAATGAGGTAAGGTTTAATCCAACTATTTATTTCAATCTTTTGACAAATAAGGTACCAAAAATGATGTTCCTGTATCGGTCGCTCTCGGTCATCATGGCAAAGACCTTCTTTGACCATGGACCTCATAATTATACTATACATCCTTACACCAACCACTTCACCCAGGAGTTGACACACAGTTGTCTATTACTTGCTGCAACTGCAGTAAAGCACTCCTTGGACAACTGGGTAGCCGATGGCTTTCTTCATATACCATTTGAAGTGGATACATACAACAGTACATAACTACATTCCTATGACATACTCAGAATCTAACAGGTTACCAGGAACTTACACCGACCTGTACACACATTGGAAAAGCATTCCAGAACTGAATCCGAAGCAGATCCTTCAAATACACATGAAAAGAATTGACAGGGCCAATGGTATTAATCTGAAGGCTCTGTCAGTCACTTGGTGGGATGCAGAGTTCCGTGATTGTGGATGAGGATGTCGATAAGTAGCAGCAGCCGATTTGGTATATTGTCATATTGTGGATTAGATTTGTTGTAATTATAAGTTGAAGCTGGGACAGATTGCAAGAGGTTTCTGAAAGAAATATAGTTAAATTAGACTCAAACAGGATCACAGTCAACCTACTGTGAGATTATGGTGATTGTATTCATGGTCTCTGATAAGCGACCATGAGGATTGACAGGATCATGGCAATCATACCTGCAGACTCTGACAAGCGATCGAACGGTCTGACAATCAGACCCGAGAACTCTGACATGCTACAATGAGACTATGGCAATTGAACTCCTGGACTCTGACAAGCGACCGTACGGTCTGAATATCACACCCAAGAACTCTGACATACTACCATAAGATTATGGCGATTGCACTCCTGGACTCTGACAAGTGACCATACAGTCTGACATGATCATGGCCATCATACCCGCGGACTCTGACAAGCAACAGTGAGGTCTGACAGGATCATGGCCACCTACATGAGACCTTTGGTACCTCAGGAGTAACAAAACCAGACTCTTTAGATGTCGCACCTAGAAATGCATCATGAATCAGAAATAAGGTTGAAATATTACCACAAGTTACCGTATATTATGAGTGTATTACCGGAGTGTTATACAAGGTATACATAATGGGCTTTGGTATATTTGCATTTTCTGGCATTATAGCTGTTATCGGAGATTACTGTAAGTCATATGGCATACGGTAAGTTACGGGTAACGAGTTACCAATTTCCAGATGCATATCACTCTGCTTTGTACCTTGGAACGCTTAATATATTGTGTTCTTCGTCTGGCCATTCTAATTGCTTGGTGACTAGCCAGCTGTCAGCCAGCCAGCAGTGAGCCAGCCCGGCTCAATCGTGTCCAGCCAGCAAAGAGCCAGCCCTGCTCAATCATCTCCCACCGGCAGAAAGCCAGCCAGGCTCGATCTCGTCCAGCCAGCTGAGAGCCAGCCCAGCTTGATCATCTCCAGCCAGCCATGAGCCATCCAAGCTCGATCATCTCCCACCAGCGGAGAGTCCTTCCGGCTCAATCGCATCCGGTCAGCCCGACTCAATCACCTATTACCAGTGGTCAGGCAGCCCGGCTCAATCACGTCTATCCAGTCGAGAGCTAGCCTAGTTCGATCATCTCCCACCAGCCGTGAGCCAGCCAAGCTCGATCATTTCCCGCCAGCTATGAGCCAGCCAAGCTCGATCATATCCAGCCAGCCATAAGCCAGCCAAGCTCAATTATCACCTGCCAGCAGAGAGCCAGCCCTGCTCAATCCCATGCAGCCAGCTGAGACCCAGTATAATGGCAGTGCCAGATGCACTTGGCTTGTAAGTGCACTTGGCTTCATAAGTACACTTGGCTTGTAAGTACATTTGGCCTCAAAAGTATACTTAGCCTCAGAATTGCACTTGGCCTTGTAAGTGCACTCGGCTCGTACTTGGCTCCGTAAGTGCACTTGGACTCGTAAGTATACTTGGCAGCTGAGGCCAGTAAGCAACCTTCATATATAGTCTGACCCTTTTTCCCCCTTACTTTCAATCGAATTTGCAGTCTAAGTTCAAAGTTTTCAGTTGTAAGTTTAACTCTGTGATACTTCTCTCTCTTTCACACACAGTCACTGTCTTTATTTGCAATGCTAAAAGATGTACAGCCAATTTTAACCGAGGTAATCAGCCGGTCCTTATCGATCATTGTATTTATTTATTTATTTATTTATTCATCAGACAGCATACAGCCCGCAGGCTATGGCTGGTGAAGTACAAACAAATAACCATGAACAAGCATACCAAATGAAACCGAACAAAGAAAAAACGAAAAACCCCTGGCTAGGTAGCATTGTTCTGCAGCCTCCTATCACCCCTGCTCTAGTTATAAAGAAATATTCAAAAACAATCATAGTGGTCTGTAACATACTTAGTCTAATAGTGAGAATTTTGTCAGTTTCGTTCGGTCTGGTCCTGCATATCATGCGAGCTCTCCCCCTGGAGTTTACCCTCCTCCACACTTCCCCTTTTTCTATTGCTCCATCTATCTCACCACACCTTCCCCTGGCGATTCTTCCTCCTACCCCTCATCATCGTCTCCACTCTCCCTCTGATGTTCCTCCACATCATTGTTGACAGTTTTCTAACCCACAATCCAATTGTTACCCTGCCCAAGGTATTCATCATCGCAGAATTGGCCCAAGTACCACCTTGATGTTGCTATATGTATGTTGTGCAGGAAATGTTTTAAAGGTTGCATTGATTTATCGGTATATAGAAGATACTTCCAGAGATATCGAGAGTGAACCACTCCAATTTCTTTGCGCATTCTTTTCCTTTCGCGTTGATATAAGGGGCATCTTAAAAGAAGATGTTCTGGTGTCTGAGGACCTCCATAGTGACATGGATAGTGTGGGGAGTAAACAGAGTTTGTTGGTATTTTGTATAGGTAACTACGGAAGTAACCATGGCCTGTTCGTAATTGTATGACAGTTGAGGTAAACTGGCAGTTACCACTGGTGAAGATCTGATCTGGTTTGGTACAGAAAGTTCCAATGTAGTTCTTTCCCTTTGCTGAATATCGCATCCACCACTTATCCCATTCCTGCATTGTAGCTGCTCGGGTTGACCTCTTGAAGTAGGATAAGGAGGTATGGTAGTGGGTAGGTAATTTTTCGAGACTGGCCTGTTTTCCCAACTTGTCCGCAAGTTTGTTTCCAGGTACATCTGTATGGCCCAGAACCTATTGTACTGTGGTCGTAGTCTTGTGTGCATGGAGGTTGTTGGAGATATTGGAGAGTGCCAGGGAAGAGGACTGTCCAGGGCCGAGTTTCAAAGTATTGAGACGTTATATGGCAGCTGGATTGTCTGTGAAGATCTATATGTGTCTTTTGGTGAGGTTATTACGTTGACATATCTGAAAGCTTGTTGTGCAGCTTTAAGTATTCCAAGTAATTCGGCATCATAAACTTCTTGTTGATGGTCCATTGGATAGGTCACTTCCATGGATTCTTCTCCTATCATTTCAATAATAGTTCCTGCCCCAATGTTTTCCTTCAACATTGATCCATCCGTATAACAAACAATATTGTGGTTATTTTTTTTCAACATTGCGTACGGGTTTCGTGGGCTTTGGCTTCCTTTTCTTTTGGAAGGGGACTAATGTGTGATTTGACTCTGCTTTCGATCCATAGTGGGTAGGCAGTTGTAGAATTGGTTTTGATCTGCAAGCTGTTTGAGATCCAAGGACTGAGGATAGATAACGTTTCCATAAGATGTATTTAAAATTTGCGATAATTTTGTTGCATGCTGTCTCAAGGAATCCAGAGTCCACTTGTATCACTGGATTCAGGAGATTTATTGAATGGAGGGAATGTTGATGGGCAACGTTGTCGGATTGGGTACATTTCAGGAAATGTGAGTATTCGAATTACATATTTTCTTCGCATGTGATTAAGTCGTGCAGCTACTGGACGGAGGGCAGATTCGTTGTGTAAGGATGTTTTTGGGGATGTACAGAAGGCTCCAAGTATACATCGAAGAGCTGTATTCTGAACTGTTTCAAACTTCTGTTGATACGTTGCTTGCCCTTTCCAACATACATCGGCTCCAAAGTCGCAAACAGGTATAACACATGCATTGTATAGTTGGTGGACTGTGCTAGGAATTAATCCTGATTCTGTATTGGCTAGTGATTTGGAGGCTCCAAGGGCTCTTTTGCCACTTGCAGCCTTCAGCATAACATGGTGTTTAAAGTTGATTTTCCTGTCAAACCAAATACCAATCCACCTTACTATGTCTGGACTAATACCCTTAGTGCCAGGGAAAATGGTTGTCCCATTGAGTAGGGTAATCCTTTCATCTTCTGTGGTATCGCCGTTCCGTTTATTGTGGAAATGCATCATCTCTGACTTTGAGTCATCAAATCGTACAGTATTGTTTGCGGACCATTTGAAAGCTGTTCATGCAGCTGCTTACAGGCAACGTGTATTATAAGATTTTGATTTACTTCGAATTATAATGGCAACATCATCAATGTAGCTTGGAGTCCAGTAGCAGGGGTAGTGTATTGTGAATTTGTAGAAGAGAGGACTGAGATACAGGAGGAAAAGAATTGGTGATGCAGGTGATCCTTGAGGGATCCCTGTTCGGACAGGACTGAGGTCTTCCTTTCTTCTATCGAATGCCAGTGCTATTGTGTGGTTGGATAAAAAGTGTTCTACCCACAATGGAATTGGTATTGGATAGCCCATTTGTCGTAGTGTTTGGAGGAGGCTATCTTTGGATACATTGTCCAATGCGCCGCTTACATCTTGTGTTGGCAACGAACCAGATCGGTTTGTCACGGATCGAATCAAGGCGGGGTTCGACAAGGATTTGATCTGAGGTTTGGACGAAGTTCCTAGATTTGTCACAAACCGGTTTGCGAACCATCTATCTTCGAACGATAATCGGTAAGCGATGTCCTGACCGATCGGGTCGAAATGTTGCGCATCATGTAGCGGGAGAAATTAGCTAAATGATGCACTAAAATTTGAGCAGATCGGACAAGAACTCGTTTACTTATTTTTGTTCGCAGTTGTAAGTCGAAATGGTGGGGTTTGGGGCGAAAGGCTTGGTAAGGATCCAGGTTCGCTCGAACCAAACCGGTTCATCAATGGTACGGATCCCAGGCGGTTTGTTGCCAACACAACTTACATCCATAAAGAGGGCAGTGGTGATTTCTTTTGCTTACTTTCCTTGTTCAATTTCATGTGTAAGTGCTATAGCAGCATCAATAACAGGACATTGTCATTGTGCCTCTATTTGATCTTTGTGTAGTAGGTTGTATTCTTCAGCCATATATGCAAGTCGGTTTGCCATCAGTTTTTCGAGTATCCTGCCAAGGCAATTGAGAAGAGCAACAGGTCAGTAGACTTTCGGTATTGAATAGTTTGGATTTCCAGATTAGGGAATAATCACCGTCATTGCTTGTCGCCAGCAGGTGGGGTGGTATTCGGTAGTTCCAAGTAATGCAAACAGACTGTTAAATTGTTCGGTGGCTGCTAAGTAGGCATTACGGAGACAGTGAAAGGGGAGTCCATCAGGGCCGGGGGCTTTGTGTGTTGCAGAGGTAAACATTGCTAATTTGATTTTGGTAGGAGTCTTATGGATCATCTATACCTAGCCATAAGCTAGCCTGGGTCGATCCCATCTAGCCAGCAGTGAGCCAGCACGGCTCAATTCCGTCCAGCCAGCCGGCAGCTAGCCCAGCTCGACCTCCAAGTATACCTGATCGAAATGCTAATGTTTCCGTCCAGAACTGCTCACAGCATACAGACACCTGAGAGCTAGCATGGCTCAATCGTGTGTAGCCAGCACGGCTCAATCAGGTATAGCCAGCATGGCTCGATCGGATATTGCCAGCACGGATGGTTCGGATATAGGCAGCATGGCTTGATCGTGTCCAACCAGCTTACAGCTAACTCAGCTCAACCTCCAAGTGCACTTTATCGAAATGCTAATGTTTCCATCCAGATCTGCCAGTCGCATACAGACAGTCGAGAGCTAGCACACCTCGATCACGTGTAGTCATCATGCCTCGATCACATATAGCCAGCACGTCTCGATCCCGTGCAGCCAGCACGGCTCTATTACATCCAGTCAGCTGGGAGCCAGCCAATCTCAATCATCTCCTACCAGCTGTATCAGGCTAGCTCATCTGTTTGCACCCAGCCTGTATCGATTTTCTCCGCCTGTATACTAGCTCCAAGTGCTGCCCCAAGCCTATTCAAGATCTACCATGATTCATTGTATATAGTTAGCAATAAATATGTGAATCAAGTAATCAATTGACTGCCCTGGTAAATCAATGGTGTGACCGGGAATCAAGGCGGCGACCGTACAGTATGCTGCGTATGGAAATAAATGCTCCGCCTGTAAGTGTGTAAGGACGTACATGCTGTGTCTGTAAGTGCATCCAGACACAAATGCTGAGTCTGTAGTACCAGGGTAGTATCAGGGTCTGATGAGGCTGAAGAGGTTTCGGCTGAAGCATCCTATGCACCCTATCCATTCCAGCATCTGAGGTGCAACTTGGATCATTTCCAGTTGGCTTCCACACAACCGTCTTCTCATCAAATCTGAGGAAGATAGTCCTTGCTATTGCACTTCCCAAATCCCTCAGGTGACATAATGTCGATCATAAGAAAATACCCACATATCGATCAGGCCATATGGTATGGGATCGTAAGTCTAAATTCAGGATCCGGATCTTGAGCACATGATCATGATCTACGCTATTGTGCGAATTCCACTCTGTGCCACCATATGGCACAACTTCTGCCCCCAGATCATTTCAAAGTATTGGACTCGTACGATTATAACTACCAAATGAGAATGCCTCATTGTGTACTAGTGGCCTTTGCCGTCTGCACTCATCTGTTCGTCAGAAATGTTTCTTCTAATCCACTATCATTTCAAATGTCTTTTCAGCAATTCGAAGGTAATTCCATAAGGTAAGGTATTTCGTAAGCCATTTATAGTATGTAAAACCTCTGTGGTACAATCATCGCATTCAGCGTTTGGAGTTCCTTTGCATCATTCCCTCCGGTAATCAAAATGTTCCATGGCGATTCTTATTAAATTTGAAACTTGATTCTGATATCCGCACAGATTCGTATCACTCTGTAACTACTCCATATCTGTGTTAGCCAATTGTATGTACAAAAGATGGAGTGATAGATATGGCTGAATCCAGGAGCCCAGATATGAAATGGTTTACCAATGAAAGAGCCAAGCTCAACTATCCGGATACTCCTTTCATGTCTAGGCGATCCGGTAGCAGTCATTCCACATTTCCATGTGTACATTTTTCTGCCGTATCTATTGCCACTGCTCCCTGTTCACCTATCCAGCACCTGGTGGCTATCTCACTGTCGGTGTTGCTTTCCATGGTCGCTCCCAGCAGCCCTGTATGATCTCTCACTCTTTGAAAGAATATCCATTGAGGACCTCCCCATGGCTAATAGATTATCTAATAGCAGTAGCACCAGGTATTTATATATATGGAGTATAGCTTACTCCGGAATATGCCTCCTCGTTAGCTGTGATTTAGATACATTCCCGGAGTATTCCTGATGATTTGCCCGGTCCATTGCCACCTCTTCCGCTTACCCTGAGCTATGCAGATCCAAAAGTCAACTGCATTGACAATTGACATCAGGATTTCTGGCCTTAAGCGAGCGACAACCACATTACCCAAACCGATATTCGAAACTAAGTCAACAACCACAACAGATATTGACAAACAGATCTTGCGAATCGATTCCTTACCCCTGATTACCCCCCCCTACGATAGGGCATTTCTTTCATAGGATCTTTATTGTTGCTGGGTAAAAAGCTGGGCCCCTTACCCCTCTTTTTCCCCCCCCGGCAAAATAGCCCCCACCGATTATTCAACACCCAATTCTTTTCCAATTGACTTCATACTTGGGGAGCAATGGGTGTACATGTAGAAGAGACCCACGTCTCAATTTCACACCGATAGATCAAGATTTGCAATAGTTATACCAATTCAACGAAAAGTCACTTTCACACCTACACCCCCTCCATCACAGCGCATTCAACTCCCATTTACAAACGGACAACTGCAATAGATTCGGCAGCCTTTATTGCCCCTAGAACATACCATCCTTACCTCCCTACAAGCCCCAGACTGTCTGGGCCAAAATATCTCGAAGACAAGAACATGATTTCGAATCTCATCATTTCTTTGCGAGTTGTGATCGGTTCCGAACACCCTTGATATAACAGTTTTGATAAACCTGCAGGTCTACCCTACCGAGGTTTCAGCATAATTGGACAGGATTTGAGTTGGCGATGACAGAATTTTCAAATTTCAATTTTCGAAGTTTCGCAATTTTTGCCCATCCTCCTTACCTTATCTATCTGCCTTTCATACACATTGGTCACCAGGGTCCAGCAGACCTATCAGGGTGTAGGTGACGATGTCTCCCTACTTTGTGGCCATTGATCCCCAGAGTCTTTGGGTGGATCCTCCAGAGTTAAGTTGCACTTCCTTTCTTGTAGTAGTTTTACAGCCCTTTAGGTATCTCTGTATCTGCTGTAAGGAGGCAAAGGTTCTAGTACAAGGCCCCAATACCTTGCTTGGACAAATAAGTTGAAGCTCTAACTCCCTCTGGGTACAGGTAGTATGGAGGCCACATATAACAATATTCACTTGTCAGATATTTACCAATTTCAAAATACTTAGAAAATTACAATAACTATAACATATTTAGAACACAGTGAAACCTGGCAAGACAGTCATGTCAGATCCTATGCCACCCCCTGCCCAACCTGGTGCTTTCAGAACATACCGAATGAATCATTACCCAAATCCAAGTTCAGATCCACTCTCCACAATAGACGTCTTAGCTGTATCAAGTACATTCCATACAGGCTACATATGTAAACGAGGACAGAAATGTAAATACGGCAGCTCACGAAGACTGCAGTCAAGCTCACCATATCTAAAGGTCAATATTATTCGTACACACTCAAGCACTCTTAAGGCCATTGGTACAGCTCATAATACAGGCAGAGTATCCTCTGGACCACCTCAACCATTATCTTCATCTCAACAACCAACCAACTCAGACAATATCAGAAACTTTGGAGATGCAGACCTGAATCTTGGGGATGCCCCAGAGAATGATGAGATTGAAGACCAATACTCTGAAGATGATCATGATTCTGAAGATAAAGATTATCAAAACTCCATTATCAACCTATTGGATCCAAATGATGAAGACAAAAGCAGAATTCATCAGGTATTCAAAGCCATCCTTGAATCACTTTACAAGGATATTCTTAAAATCAACAAATGTCTTACCACTCAAAATCAACAATTGGCAACTTGCTTGACCTCAATTGAAACCAAACATGAAATTGCCCTCAATACTGTTGCCATCCTTGGACAACGAGTTGAATATCTAGTACAAATTCAAGCCTCACAGAAAGATGCACTGCCAGCACCTCCAGACCTACTAATATCAGCAGTTCCAGAAGGAACTTCCTCAAAGCCCACATTATGATCAGGCATTGCATTGGCATGTGCAAAGAAAGACCCCCCTGAAAGACAAGAATGGACGTGTCCAGAATTGCTGTCCCCTTATCAAAAAACTACGCACACTGGTAATTGTCCGACACAGTGATCAACCAGTCACTGCTAACCTTACCCAACTCAAACTTGCAATCAATGCTACTCTCCGTAGGTGCCAGGCTGACCCCTTGGCCAATATTGGCCATATTTTGGCCAACAACAAATACAACCTGATCCTCCTTGCTGCAGATGCGTGCCCTGTTGAATTGGATCTAGTTACCAAAGCTGCTATTGAGGAAACGTTTCGTTCAGTTGATACAAATGTCCAGAGTCTCAAACAACAAGAAACCAGGATCCGAATGATGGTTCACTCTATCGACATTAATATGTTGCCTGAAGGGGAAACAGGAATGCAATTGTTGAAAGAAGCTATCAAGATGAACAACAATCACATCAAGCTCACAACCCTACCACAATCCCTGACAAAGACAGAGATACGACCTCATAAAAAAGCAACCAGAATGGTTATTGCAGTCCGAACTGAACCCGAAGTAAAGTTTATACCAGACCATGGAGTTCAAATAGACAGAACAACACCCAAGGCTGAATGATATATAGTATCCTGACTAACCAATCAATGTACAAATTGTCAACAATTTGGCCATTGCTATCTTCGCTGCAAACAACCTGCCATATGAAATATCTGTGCCGAACCTGACACTACTACATCTCACTCGTACGGATTATATCACAGCAATGGCAAACAATATGACTATGATATTGTCAAATGTTTCAATCGCAAGGGAAATCATTGGGCCATTGATTCCAATTGCCCAACAATCACTACTCTCCATGCCGATGTACGAGCCAAGTTTATGAAAGACCACACAGCTGCCATCCATGCCTAAACAACCTTCTTATTCATCAACAACAATTCGAATCATACAACATAATTACAACCGTTCCTCCTTAGTTATCAATACACTTCTTGACTTTGCAGTTGGACCGGCCAACCTTCTTTTACTCCAAAAACCTGGATTTAACCCAGACAACACATTTATTACAACACACCCAGGATTTTAACTTCTGATACCACCTAAAAACTTAAGAAAGCACAATAGGACAATTGCCTATGTAGCCAAAAACAATACCTATATCAAATGCTCCCCACGAACTGATACCAGCCAGAATTCAGACATTCAAGTCCTTGAAATATCAACTTCCTCAATTGCATCAATCACAGTCTTCAATATTTATAACAAACATGAAGGATCCTCTAACCTCTACACCCTTCCAAGAATCTTCACCAAATTCCAATTGCCTGAACAATGTATTATTGCTGGTGATATAAATGTCCATCATACCTGGTGGAATTCACAAATGAAAACGTCCAAACGTGCAGATGAAATTGTTCAGATCATGGAAACTAACACCCTTTCTCTTCTCAATGAAACCCCTACCGAAATCAAAGAAGCAATTATTACCTCTGCACCATACAAAGCCTCCGGACCTGATGGACTTCTCTTGCACTGTCTCCGACATGCCTACTGAGTAGCCACTGAACAATTCAACAGTCTGTTTGCAATACTTAGAACCTCAGGATACCATCCAACCTGCTGGTGACAAGCAACGACTGTGACTATTTCCAATCCAGGAAAACCTGATTATTCAATACCTAAAGCCTACTGACCTGTTGCTCTTCTCAATTGCCATGGCAAGATGCTCGAAAAGCTGATGGCAAACCGACTTCCATACATGGCTGAAGAATACAACCTACTACACAAAGATCAAATAGGGGGACAAAGACAACGTTCTGCTATTGATGCTGCCATGGTACATACACATGAAATTGAACCAGGAAAGCAAGCAAAAGAAATCACCACTGTCCTCTTTGTGGATGTAAGCAGTGCATTTGACAATGAATCCAAAGATCGCCTCCTCCAAACACTACGACAAATGGACTATCCAAAACGAATTCAACTGTGGGTAGAACACTTCATATCCAACTGCACAACAGCACTGGCATTCAGTGGAAGGAAGGAAGACCTCAGTCCTGTCCGAACAGGGATCCCTCAATGATCACCTACATCACCAATTCTTTTCCTCCTGTATCTCAGTCCTCTCTTTTACGAACTCACAACCCACTACCCCTGCTTCTGGACTCCAAGCTATATTGATGACGTTGCTATTGTGGTTCGAAGTAAATCAAAAGCCTATAATGCACGTTGTCTGGAAGCAGCTGCACGAACAGCTTTCAAATTGTCCACAAATAATGCTGTATGATTTGACGGTTCAAAGTCAGATGTGATGCATTTCCACAATAAACGAAACGGCGATACTACAGACAATAAAAGGATTGTCCTAACCAATAGCAAAACCATTTCCCCTGGTACTAAGGGTATCAGCCCGAACGTGATAAGGTGGATTGGTATTTGGTTTGACAGGAAAATCAACTTCAAACACCATATTATGCAGAAGGCCGCAAGTGGCAAAAGAGCCCTTGGAGCCCTCAAATCACTAGCCAATACAGAATCAGGATTAACTCCTAGCATAGTCTGCCAACTATTCAATGCATGTATTATTACTGTTTGAGACACTGGAGCCGAGGTATGGTAGAAAGGGCAAGCAACGTATCAACAGAAGTTTGAAACAGTTCAGAATACAGCTCTTCAATGTATACTTGGAGCCTTCTGTACATCTCCAAAAACATCCTTACACAACGAATCTGCCCTCCCTCCAATAGCTGTACGACTAAATTACATGCGAAGAAAATACGCAATTCGAATACTGATATTTCCTGAAATGCACCCAATCCGACAAAGTTCCCCATGGATATTTACTCCATTCTATGAATCTCCTGAGTCCAGTAACACAAGTGGACCCTGGATTCCTTGGGACAGCATGCAACAAAATAATCGAAAATTTGAAATACGTCTCATCGAAACGTTATCTACCCTCAGTCCTTGGATCTCAAACAGCTTGGAAATCGAAACCTATTCTACCACCTCCTACCATCTATGGATCGAAAGCAGAGTCGACATACACAATAGTCCCCTTCCAAAACAAAAGGAAGCCAAAGTCCACAAAATGCAGTACGCAATATTGAAAAAGGTTAACGCAATACTGTTTGTTATGCGGATGGATCAATGTTGAAGGACAATATAGGGGCAGGAACCGTTGTGGAAATGACAGGAGAAGCAGTCATAGAAGCGACCTACCCAATGGGCCATCAACAAGAAGTTTACGATGCTGAATTACTTGGAATTCTTAAAGCTGCCCAAACATGCTTTCAGATATGTCAATGTAATAACCTCACCAAACGACACATATAGATCTTCACAGACAATCAAGCTGCCATACAATATCTCAATACATTTAAACTCAGCCCCAGACAGTCCATATCCCTGGCACTCTCCAATATCTCCAACAACCTCCATGCACTCAAGACTATGATCAGAGTACAATGGGTTCCTGGCCATACAGACGTACCTGGAAACGAACTTGCCGACAAGTTGGCAAAACAGGCCACTCCAGAACAACCACCTACCTACTATCACACCTCCTTATCCTACCTTAAAAGGGTTACCCGAGCAGCTGAAATGCAGGAATGGAGCAAGTGGTAGCTGCGACTCCCAGCAAAGGGAAAGAACTACGTTGGAACTTTCCGTACCAAACCAGACCAGATCTTCACCAGTGGTAACTGCCAGTTTACCTCAACTGTTACACAATTACGAACCGGTAATGGTTACTTCTATAGTTACCTATACAAAATACCAACAAATTCTGTTGACTCTCCACACTGTCCATGTTGCTATGGAGGTTTCCAGTCACCAGAACATCTTCTTTTGCGATGCCCTTTATATCAATGCGAAACACAAAGAATGCGGAAACAAATTGGAGTGGTTCACCGTCAATATCTCTGGAAGTATCTTCTATATACCGACAAAGCAATGCAACCTTTGAAATATATTCTACACAACACTCATATAGCAATACGAAGGTAGTACTTGGGCCAATTCTGCGATGATGAATATCTTGGGTAGGGTAACAATTGTATAGTGGGTCACGGAACTGTCAACAATGATGTGGAGGAATATCAGTGCAAGAGTGGAGAGGATGATTAGGGGCAGGAGGAAGAATCGGAAGGGGAAGGTATGGTAAGATACCATGAGTGAAGAAGAAAGGGGAAGGTTGGAGGAGGGTAAATGCCAGGGGAAGAGTCCGCATGATATGTAGGACCAGGCCGAACGAAACTGACAAATTTCTCGCTATTATTCTAAGTGTGTTACAGACCACTATGATTGTTTTTGAATATTTCTTTGTAACTAGAGTAGGGGTGACAGGTGGCTGCAGAGCGGTGCTACCTAGCTAGGGATTTTTCGTTTTTTTTTTGTTCGGTTTTATTTATTATTCTTGTTCATGGTTATTTGTTTGTACTTCACCGGCCATAGCCTGTAGGCTGAATGCTGTATGATGAATGAATAAATAAATAAATAAGTACTTCACCGGCCATAGTCTGCAGGCTGCATGCGGTATGATAAATAAATAAATAAATAAATAAATAAAATCCCATGAGTGAAATGTATCCAATTACTAAGAAGCGATAATTGTATCAGGGGTGTATGTATGTGAGCGGCCTCATACAAGGGTTTAAGGGTGGATACTATTGCAAACGACAGTAAGTAAATATAGTAAAGTAGTATGTAGGTAATATTAATGCTACTGTGCAAAAGTACTTTGCGAGGTAACTATATACGAAGGATATTTACCTGGCCTCGGCAGCCAAGTGCACATATGAGGTCAAGTGCACTTACAAGCTAAGTGCCTCTGCGAGTCAAGTGCACTTAGAAGACCAGGCATACTTACAAGTCAAGTGTACCTGGTACCGCCATTACACTCATATGTATAGTTCTGAAGGAGGAGACATCTGCAATGAATAAAATGAATGGGAACTGTTAATATTGTCATGGTTGACATGAACATCACTTGGAGAGTTGTGGACGAATTGTCTGAAATTCGTTCCCATGCTCTTGGAAGCTGTACCTGCATTTTTGGAGTCTTTCTTCCTTGTGAGTAGGATATAATCTTCTGATTAGGTGCTGTCAGTGTATTTATTGAACAAGAAGTCAGAGTTGTAAGGCTTCAGGTACATAGCACAAATACAGTTAGATGATCATATAGGTGCCATGGAGTATGTTGTGCCAATAATGTTGATAGCTGCATGTACAGTTAGCCAAATTGCAACAGCAATGCCATATATAGATAGTGTTACTCTTAGTATTGCCATGAGGCTTTTCAGGCAGATCGAAGTTCATATTCATCTATACTAATCATACTGGTTCTTGCCATATGCAGTGGACATAAATGTTCACTTTGCACAATTTTAAGTCCACTTATTGCAGTTACTCTGGTAGCTGTACCTATTCTAACAGGGCTTCGGAGTACACCTTGTTTGTAAGTATATGTTGATTGGAAGTTTTTCTTTGAACAATTGTAAGTAAAACACTGTAGATGAATGGCCTCTCCAATTCTTGACATCGTGAATACAGTATCAGAAAAACCCGTAAATATTTCTGGCAGACAGACACAAATATGTCGCCATAGATTGATATCTGCACAGCCTGCTGAATCCATATTTGATTCCAATAGTGGATGTATATATGAAAGAAATGTTGGATATTGTAATTTGATATTTGACCAAGTGGATGATACAAAACACAGGAGAAAACATGAGATATTACTCGGCTTTTGAACCAATAGATATGTGACAGTTAGGAGTTCTGCAGTTGTCTAATTATGGAATACACGGATATAGATCTTTCTTAAGTACTTCTACTGACAGTGGAAACCTACCATTTCAAGATACAGCTTCTGCAAGACTGCACCACAAGACTACATAGCTGTTGATTGATGATATTAACGAATGCACTGTCATGATTGATGATATTGATCCAGATATAAATAGCAATACTCTCCCATTTTGCTGCAATCTATAAAGCAAGAAACATAAGTCATTTCAACAGTAGATTCTTGAAAACCCTGCAACATTGTTCAGTAAGAGATGATTACCGTAGCCTGAGAATGGTCATCCATAAAGAATCAAATGAAGCCATCCATCCATAAAACAAAGTGACAACCATCATATCTATTCAAAACAACTTCAGATTGACCGCCATTGTGTACTGCAATTCGAGTGATAATTGATGATAGACTTGTTACGTTCATGCTTTGATAAATATAAGCATAGAGTCCTTCCTTTTGTGTATTAGTTCATATGTACTACAATTGTGCATTTACCATAAATCCATAGTATTGGTGAATATGGTATATTTATCTTTTCCAGAGTCTTGGTGAATATGTCTGCCACATTTTCATCTATATGGGTGTAGAAGTAGCTGACTATCTTGTGATTATATTGATCTTGTCTGATTTGGTAACAAACATAAATATACTTTATCTGAGCTTTAATGATGCCAGTAGTGATATGAGCAAGAGTGTCCCAGTGGTCACCGAAAATTGGTAATATTGATAATACGGTGGTATTATTAGCATCATTGCCGGTGTATATCTTTCTGGAGTTCGAGCAACCATTTGATCTTCCTGAAGGCTTCCAAACAGGGGATGTATTCGCCTTTAAGGGTTGATATGCCAATTAGATCTCATTTTCAGGATTTCCAAGAGAGTACACCACTGCTTGTCAGGTACATATACCTGCCTTGTGATTTCAGCTCTCTGCTATCCTTGCCCCATATGGAGACTCTGTATGCAGTGACTTGGTCTTCATTGCTGCTGAAGTGAAGTCAAAGGTTGGTGGTATTGTTGAGATAATGGAGGACTCTCTTTGCATAGGTCAAATGACTTGTGAATGGATGCGAAGTGTATCAGCAGAGACCGGCAACTACAAATGGCATGTCAGAGAGAGTTGCAAGTGCTGCATACATGAGTGGTGTGACTATTGCTTCATACGCTTTGATGTCTTGCAGCTCTATCTTCCCAAATCCTGGGCAAAATCCAGCTTCACACTAGAATCCATTGGAGTTATTGCATCGTGAGTACTCTGCAAGTCAAATCGCTTCAGTATGGTTTGTTAAAGTCTTTCTGGCCAAGACTGATTATGGTGAGATTGTGGAATATTATGATTCGTAGCAATTGATGTGGTGGGTCGAACTTTAAAATCTTGTATTGCTCCAAGTGATTTGCCTTGACCTGAAGTGTGGTTTTGGTAGCAGCTTCTAGATATGTCATTGAAATATCGTCAACATACAGAATAATCAGAATACTCCCGCTCCGGATATAGAAGTTACTACCAGCCGGACATAGTGTAATATTGAGAAAGTATAGGAACTCGTTAGTTGTAAGGGCAGATAAGTTTAGATGCAATTGCATACGGAATACATGATAGAGAGCATGATATCAATTTATTTATTTGTTTATTTATTCATCATACAGTATGTAGCCCGCAGGCTATGGCCGAAGAAGTGCAAACAAATAACCATAAATAAGCACAACAAATGAAACTGAACAAAGGAAAAACATAATATTCCTGACTAGTTAGTACTGCTCTGCAGCCTTCTGTTATCCCTGCTCTAGTTACAAAGAAATATTCAAGAAATCATATTGGTCTATAACACACTTTATACAATACTGAAACATCTGTCAGTTGCATTCTGCCTGGTCCTGAATATCATGTGGGTTCTCCCCCTGAAGGTTACCCTCCTCCACTCTTTCCCTTTCCCCTTTGCTCATTCTGTCCAACCACTCCTCCCCCTTCGGATTCTTTATCATGCCCAACATTATCCTCTCCACTCTCACTCTGATGTTCCTCCACCTTATTGTTGATAGTTCGCTGACCTACAATCTGATTGCGACCCTGCCCATGGTTTTCATTATCACGGAATTGGCCTAGGTACCACCTTCGTGTTGCTATATATGTGTCACACAGAAAATATTTCAAATATTGCATTGCTTTGTCAGTATATAGAAGATGCTTCCAGAGATCTCTAAGGTGAACCACTACAATGTCTTTCCGCATTCTTTGCCTTTCACGTTGATATACTGGGCATCTTATCAGAAGATCTTCTGATGACTGGGAACCTCCCTAGCAACATGTACAGCTGGGGGAGTGAACATAGTTCATTGTTATTTTGTATTGGTAACTGCAGAAGTAACCATAATCCGTTCGAAATTGATTGACAGTTTAGGAAAAACTGGCGGCTACCACTGGTGAAGATGTAATCTGATTTGGAATGGAAAGTTTCAATATAGTTCTTTCCCTTTACTGGGTATCGCATCTACTACTCACTCCATACCTGCATTTTAGCTGCTCGGGTTACCATCATAAGGTAGAATAAGGAGGTATGATAGTAGGTAGGTAGTTTTTCGAATGTGGCCTTTTTGACCAACTTGTTAGCCAGTTTGTTTCCAGGTACATCTGTATGGCAAGCAACCCATTGTACTGTGATCGTAGTCTTGAGTGCATGGAGGTTGTTGGAGATATTGGAGAGAGCCAGGGAAGTGGACTGTTCAGGGCCAGATTTGAAAGTATTGACACGATGTATTACTGCTTGATTGTGTGTGAAGATCCATATTTATCTTTGGGAGAGGTTATTAAGTTGACATATCTGAAATCATTTCTGTACGGCTTTAACAATTCCAAGTAATTTGACATCATAAATTTCTTATCAATGGCTCATTGGGTAGGTTGCTTCCATGACTACTTCTCCTATCATTTCCACAACAGTTCCTGCCCCAATGTATTCCTTCAACATTGAACCATCCATATAACAAACAATATTGCGGTTATGGTTTTTCAACATTGCATACTGTACTTCATGGCTTTGGCTTTCTCTTCTTTTGAGTGAGGACTAATATGTGTTTTGACTCTGTGTTCAATTCATGGTGGATAGGTAGTGGTAGAGTAGGTTTTGACCTGCGAACTGTTTGACATCCATGGACTGAGGGTAGATAATATTTGGATAAGACATATTCAAATTTGCAGTTATTTTGACACACACTGTCCCAAGCAATCTATGGTACATTTGTATTACTGGACTCAGGAGATTCATAGAGTGGAGGAATTATCAATGGACAATATTTTCGGATTGGGTATATTAGAGGAGATTTAAATATTCGAATTGCATATTATCTTCGCATGTGATTAAGTCGTATAGCTACTGAGGGGAGGGCAGACTCATTGTGTAGGACTATTGTTGGTGATGTATGGAAGGCTCCAAGTATACGACGAAGGGCTATATTCTGAATTTTCTCAAACTTCTATTAATATGTTGCTTGCCCCTTAAACTATACTTCAGCTTCGAAGTCGCAAACAGGTAATCGATTGTCTAAGTACTACTCTGCATCATACTCATTGTAAGTCGGACTGTATGTGACAGTGGAACCGGTATCAGAATATGAGAAGGTAATTGCGATTGTGTTCAAGTCTAATTTGTTTGATTATGAAGTAGGAGACATACACGAACAAAGAAGGAAACGTATCAGGATGTTCAAGTGGTCCCGGTTTGCATGCAAACTACTTTGACAATTGTGGACACATTCTAGAGATTATTTTCCAATGCATTTATTGGGCTTGGAATCTCTCTCCATCTTTATATATTGGACACAAAAACGAGAATATTCACAGTCGAAATATTTACACAGCTAATATTCATTCAAGGAGATGTTTCAAGCAAACAGGACACAGTTGTTTCGGAGTTCATATGGGAACTATGGGGCGTATGGTATAGACAAGGCTGAGAGCTATATATGCAGTTGGCAGACTATCCTGAGCATTTGCATGTATTGGTTGTTGCCATGCAGGAGTAGTCAAATTGAGTTTCCCATCCGCTGTCCATTGTTCCTTATTACAGAGGAGTGAACAATTTATCATTGTCAACCTCTACAAGACAAAAGAAAGGAGGGAAGAGAAATAAGAGAGACTGCTACTGGCAGTAGGTAGCTCACTTACCTGGCTATCAGTATTGAATATATGCAGATCGTACCTAGGATTAGTCAGGTTATATTTCCTCGTGCATATCTTCAGAGTGATAATCATACCAGCAAAACCGATTTTCGAAAATGAGTCAATAACCACAACAGCTATTGAGAAACGAACACAGCGAATCGAATCCTTATCCCAGATTACCCTCCCTACGATAGGGCATTTCTTTCATAGAACCTTTATTGTTGCTGGGTGGAAAGCTGGGCGCCTTACCCCTCTTATTTCCCCCCTTGCAAAATAGATCCCACCAATTATTCAACAACCAATTCGTTTCCAATTCACTTCATACTTTGGGAGCATTGTATCTACATATAAACGAGGCCCACGCTTCAATATCAGACCGATAGCTCAGGATTAGAAATAGTTACACCAATTCATCGAAACGTCGCTTTGTCACACCTACTCCCACTCAATCTCAGCAGAATCAACTCCGATTCGCAAACAGACAATGGCAATCGATTCAGCGGCCTTTAAAGCCCTTAGAACGAACCATCCACACCTTCCTACAAAGCTCCAGACTGTCTGGGCCAAAATGTCTCGAAACCAAAAGCACAAATTCGAATCTCATCATTTCTCTGCGACTTTTGATCCGGTCAGATCGCGCTTGGAATCACAGTTCTGATACACGTTCAGGTCTACCCTGCTGGAGTCTCAGCATATTGGGACAGGATTTGAGTTGCCAACACCCAAGTTTCGAATTTTCGCCCTTTTTACCTACTATTGGCCACTGGAGCTCAGCAAACCTAGCAGGGTATAGGTGACAACATATGGCTACTTTGCCGCCATTGATCCCCAGAGTCCTTGGGTGGATCTTCCAGAGGTAAGTTGTACTTCCTTTCTTGCAGTAGTTTTACAGTCCGATCACATAGCAGGATTCTTAGAGGTCTTCTTGGAGCTATGGGTGTCTGTGTATCTGCTGTGAGGAGGCAAAGGCTCTAGTACTAGACTCCAACTACTTGTTAGGACAAAAGAGGTAAAGCTCTAACCCCCTCTGAGTACAGGTGGTACCAAGGCCATATATAACAACATTCACACGTCGGATATTTACCAATTTCAAAATGCTTACAAAATTACAATAACTGTAACATACTTAGAATACTGTGAATCCTGGCAAGACATTCATGTCAGACCCTATGCCACCTCCACCCCAACCTGGTTCTTCCAGTACGCACAGAATGCATCTTTATCAAAACCCAGGTTCAGACCTACTCTCAGCAATGGACATCCCAGGTGTATCAAGTTGAGTCTATACAGACTATATATCTAAACAATGAAGGAAGGGCAAACATGGCAGCTCACACAGACTGCAGTCAAGCTCACTGTACCCACAACTCAATATTACTCATGCACGTTCGAGCACATGTAAGGCTATTGGTTCAGCTCATAACAGAGCATCCTCTAGACCACCCCAACCATCATCCCCACCTCAACAACCAACCAATCCAGACAATATCGGAAACTCTGTAAATGTAGATCTGAATGTTACAGATGCCTCAGAGAATGATGAGATTGAAGAACAAAGCTTTGAAGATGATGATGATTCTGAAGATGAAAATTATCAAAATCCCATTACGAACCAATTGGATCCAAATGATAAAGACAAAGACAGAATTCATCAGGTATTCAAAGCCATCCTTAAACCTCTTCACAAGGATATTCTCAAAATCAACAGACGTCTTACCACTCAAAACCAAAAATTGGCAACTTGCTTGGCCTCAATTGAAACCAAACATGAAATTACCCTCAATACTATCGCCACCCTTGGACAATGAGTTGAATATCTTGTGCAAATTTAAGCCTTACAGAAAGAAGCACCGCCAGCATCTTCAGACCTACTGATACCAGCATTCTCAGAAGGGACTTCCTCAAAGCCCACATTATAATGATCAATTGCATTGGCATGTGCAAAGAAAGACTCCCCGGAAAACAAGAATACACGTACCCTGAATCCCTACCCCTTACTACAAAAACAACGCACAGTGGTAATTGCCCAAGACAGTGATCAATCAGTCACTGACAATCATACCCAACTCAAACTTGCAAGCAACGCCACTTATCGCACGTGTCAGGCTGACCCCTTGGCCAATATTGGCAGTATTTCTGCAAACTACAAACACACCCTGATCCTCCTTACTGCTGATGTCTGTCCTGTTGAATTGGTACTAGCTCACAAAGCTGCTATTGAGATAACAGTTCATTCAGTTGATACAAATACCCAGAGTCTAAAAAAACAAGAAATCTAGATCTGAATGATGGTTCGCTCCATAGATATTAATATGTTTCCCGAATGTGAAATAGGAATGCAATTGTTGAAAGAAGATATTGAGATAAACAACAATCATATCAGGCTCACAATCCTACCATGATCCCTGACAAAACTAGAAATACGACCTGATAAAAAGGCAACCACAATGGTTATTGCAGTCCGAACTGAACACGAAGCAAAGCGTGTACAAGACCAAGGAGTTCAAGCAGATGGAAAAATATGGAAGGCTGAACGATATGTGGTATCCCAACCAACTGATTGATGTACTAATTGTCAACAATTTGGCCATTCCTTCCTTCGCTGCACACAATCTGCCATATGTAATATATGTGCCGATTCTCACACTACCACTTTCCACTCATACGGATCATATCCCAGTGAAGACGTATCTGGAAACGAACTTGCGGACAAGTTGGCAAAACAGATCACTCTCGAAAAACCACCTATCGACTATCATACCTCCTTATCCCACTTTAAGAAGATAACCCGAGCAGCTAAAATGCAGGAATGTGGCGAGTGGTAGATACGATTCCCAGCAAAGGGAACGAACTACATTGGAACTTTTCGTACCAAACCAGACCAGATCTTCACCAGTGGTAACTGTCAGTTTACCTCAACTATCACACAATTACGAACAGGCCATGGTTACTTCCGCAGTTACCTATACAAAATTCTAACAAACTCTGTTGACTCCCCACACTGTCCATATCGCTATGGAGGTCCCCAGTCACCAGAACATCTGCCTTTGAGATGCCCCTTATATCAACATGAAAGACAAAGAATGCGGAAAGAAATTGGAGTGGTTCACTCTCGATATCTCTGGAAGTATCTTCTATATACCGACAAAGCAATGTAACCTTTGAAAAAAAGATTTCGCACGACACACATATAGCAACATCAAGGTGGTACTTCGGGCAAATCCGTGAAAATAAATACCTTGGGCAGAATAACAATCGGATCGTGAGTCAGGAAACTGTCAACAATAATGTGGAGGAATATCAGAGTGAGAGTGGAGAGGATGATGAGGGGCAGGAGGAAGAATCAGAGAGGGGAAGGTGTGGTAAGATAGATTGAGCGAACAAGACAGGGGTAGAGTGGAGGAGAGTAAACTCCAGGGGGAGAGTCCGCATGATATACAGGACCAGGCCGAACGAAACTGACAAATTTCTCACTATTGTACTATGTGTGTTACAGACCACTATGATTGGTTTTGAATATTTCTTTATAACTGGAGCAGTGGTGACAGGAGGGTGCGGAGCAGTGCTATTTAGCCAGGGGTTTTTCGTTTTTTCTTTGTTCAGTTTCATTTGTTAAGCTTGTTCATAGTTATTTGTTTGTACATCACCAGCCATAGCCTGCAGGCTACATACTGTATGATGAATAAATAAATAAATCAATAAATATCCCAGCGAAGGCAAACAATTCGACCAGGATATTGTCAAATGTTTCAACTGCAAGGGAAATCATCAAGCCAATGATTCCAAATATCCAACAATCATCACCCTCCGTGCCGAAGTATGAGTCAAATTTATGAAAAACTACCCAGCTCCCATCCATACCTAAACAACTATCTTATTCATCAACACAAATTCGAATCATACAACATAATTACAACCGTTCCTCCTTAGTTATCTACACACTTGTTGACTTTGCAGTTTGAACTGCTGACCTTCTTTTACTCCAAGAACCTGGATTCAATCCAGACAATACATTTATTACAACACATTCAGGATTTGAACGTCTGATACCACCTAAAAACTTAAGAAATCACACTAGGACAATTACCTAGGTGGCCAAAAACAACACCTATATCAAATGCTCCCCATGTACCGATATCAGCCAGGATCCAGATATTCAAGTCCTTGAAATATCAACTCCCTCAATTGCACCGATTACAGTCTTCAATATTTATAATGAACATGAAGGATCCTCTAACCTTTACACTATCCCAAGAATCTTCACTGATATCCAATTACCTGAACGACGCATCATTGCTGGTACTATGAATGCCCATCATAGATGGTTTAATTCACAAATCAAAACACCCAAATGTGCAGATGAAATTATTCTGATCATGGAAACTAACAACTTTTCCCTTCTCAATGAACTGGACACCCCAACATATTAATACCGAACTGGCAAAGTAAACTCTATTATCGTCCTTTCCTGTATATCACAAGCTATCTATGACTCAGCTATAATTTGGTCAGTGGATGACAATGCTTCAACTGACTCAGACCATGCAACAATTCGATTCAATATTGTTGCAGAATCTGAACTTGTTACCACCCACTCCAATACGATAAGGTATAACTGAAATAAAACAGATTGCGACATATTCTCCAAAACTCTCAATACATTCTCTCATGCCTAAAACATGGTCTGTCAATACCTACACGAATACTCAACTGACTTAAACCTTGACAGATCTGCCAAACTGCTACGAGACATGATTCTTGATGCACTAAAGGTATCGACTCCTGTCCTCCATCTTACAAAGCATTCGAAACGCTGGTCAACACCCCAACTCATAATCTCTAAAACAAATATGAACTGAGTCCAGAAGCCGTGGAAGAAAACTGGCCTTGATAGCGATCATTCCAAGTTCAAAGCTGTTCGGAATCAATACTTCCAGGTTATCTGCACCTCCAAAACATCAATGAGGATTCAATTCTTAGCAAATACACAAGTCATTGAAACATTCACTTCCTTCCGTTATACCAAACCAAGGAAAACCCAGAGAACACCATCCCTGTCATTCTCCAACATTACAGCTGTTACCTTTGAAGAAAAGACTACCCTTTTCCGATCTACAATGTTCCCTCTCCCATGAGAAAAACCTCCCGTGACTGATATCAGCAATCGACAAACCCTGCCATGGGTTACATTTACCCCTACTCAAACCGAAGAAGTAATTATTATCTCTACACCACGTAAAGCCTCCGGACATGATGGACATCCCTTTCACTATCTCCGACATGCCTACCTAGCAGCCACAGAATAATTCAACAGTCTGTTTGCATTACTTAGATCCACAGGATACCACCCTAGCTGCTGGTGAGAAGCAATTACTGTGATTATTCCTCAACCAGGAAAATCTGAGTATTCAATACCTAAGACCTATCGAACTGTTACCTTTCTCAACTGTCTTGGAATGATCCTTGAAAAGCTGATGGCAAACTGACTTGCATATATGGCTGAAAAATACAACCTCCTACACAAAGATCAAATAGGGGGATGAAGATGACATTCTGCTATTGATACTGCTATGGTACTTATTCACAAAATTGAACAAAGAAAGCAAGCAAAAGAAATCACCACTGCCCTCTTTATGGATGTAAGCAGTGCATTTAACAATGTATTCAAAGACCGCCTCCTTCATAACCTACGACAACTGTGCTATCCAATACCAATTCTATTTTGGGTGGAACACTTCTCATCCAACCGCACAACAGCACTGGCATTCGATGGAAGAAAGGAAGATCTCAGTCCTGTTCGAATAGGAATCCCCCAAGAATCACCCATATCACCAATTCTATTCCTCCTGTATCTCAGTCCTCTCTTCTACAAACTCACAACCCACTACCTCTGCTTCTAGACCCCAAGCTACATTGACAATGTTGCAATTGTGGTTCAAAGTAAATTAAAAGCCTATAATGCACTTTGCCTGAAAGTATCTGCACGAACACCATTCAAATAGGCCGAAAACAATGCTGAATAATTTGACGACTCAAAGTCTGAGTTGATTTATTTCCACAATAAACGAAATGGCAATACCAGAGATGATGGAAAGAATATCCTACCCAATGGCCCAACCATTTCTCCTGGTACAAAGGGCATCAGCTTGGACATAGTAAGGTGGATTGATATCTGATTTGACAGGAAAATCAACTTCAAACTCCATGTTATGCTGAATGTCGCAAGTGGCAAAAGAGCCCTTAGAGCCCTCAAATCACTAGCCAATACAGAATCAGGATTAACCCCTAGCACAGTCTGCCAACTATACAATGCATGTGTTATACCTGTTTGCGACTTCGGAGCCAAAGTGTGGTGGAAGGGAAAATTATTGTATCAATACAAGTTTGAAACAGTTCAGAATATGGCCTGTCATTGTATACTTAAAGCCTTCTGTACGTCACCAACAATAGCCCTACACAATGAATCTGCTCTCCACCCAGTAGCTGTACAACTTAATCACATGCTAAGACAATATACAATTCGAATACTTACATTTCCAGAAACGCATGCACTCTGACAATGTTGTCTATTGAAGTCACCTCCATTCTATAAATCTCCTGAATCCAGTAACACAAATGGACCCTGGATTCCTTGGGATGGCATGCAACAGAATAACCGCAAATTTGTAATAGTTGGCATCCAAATGTTATCTACCCTCAGTCAATAGATATCAAACAGCTGGGAGATCGAAATCTACTCTACCACTGCCTGTCTACGATGGATTGAAAGTAGAGTCAAAATATATATTAGTGCCCTCTGAAAAGAAAAGGAAGCCAAAGTCCATAAAGTACAGTACGCAATGTTGAAAAATGATAACCGCAATATTTTTTGTTATATGGATGGAACAATGTTGAAGGAAAACATAGTGGCAGGAACTGTTGTGGAAATGACCGGAGAAGTAGTCATACAAGTGACCTATCCAATGGGTCATCAACAAGAAGTTTACAATGCCAAATTACTTGGAATTCTTAAAGATGCACAGAAATGCTTTCAGATATGTCAACTTAATAACCTCACCAAAAGATACATATGGATCTTCACAGATAATCAAGCTGCCATAGAACGTCTCAATACTTTCTAATCAGGCCCTGGACAGTCCACCTTTCAGGCACTCTACAATATCTCTAACAATCTCCATGGACTCAATACTGCGATCACAGTACAATGAGTTCCTGGCCATACAGTTGTACCTGGAAACGAACTTGCGGACAAGTTGGCAAAAAAGGCCACTCTCAAAAAACTACCTACCTACTATCATACCTCCTTATCCTACCTCAAGAGGGTAACCCAAGCAGCTAAAATGCAGGGATGTAGTGAGTGGCAGATTTGACACCCAGCAAAGGGAAAGAACTATGTTGGAACTTTCCGAACCAAACCCAATCAGATTTTTACCAGTGGTAACTGTCAGTTTACCACAACTGTCACACAATTACGAACAGGCCATGGTTACTTCCGCAGTAACCTGTACAAAATATTGATGAATTCTGTTGACTCCCCCTACTACTCATATCGCTATGGAGATCCCCAAATACCAGAACATTTTCTTTTAAGATACCTCTTATATCAACCCGAAAGACAAAGAATGTGGCAAGATATTGGAGTGGTTTACTCTGGCTCAGCTGGCAGGAGACAATTGAGATTGGCTGGCTGCCGGCTGGCTGGTTGCGATTGAGCTGTACTGGATCTCGACTGGCTGTTTGCAACGAGAAGATCTGGACGGAAACATTAGTATTTCTATACGTTGCAATTGGATGTCGAGCTGGACTGACTGTCGGCTGGCTGAATATGATCGATCCGGACTGGCCTACTCCTGCCTGAACACGATCGAGCCGGGCTGGCTTTTGACTGGCTGCAGATGATTGATATGCACCAGCTGGTTACCTCAGTTAATATTGTCTGTACATCTGTTAGCATTGCAAATAAAGAGAGTGACTGTGAGAGAGAGAGAGAGAAGTATCATAGAGTTGAACTTAGAACTGAAAACTTAGAACTAAGAACTTAGAACTTGAAACTTAGAGTGCAAATACGGTTGAAAGTAAGGGGGGGAAAAGGTCAGACTATATATGAAGGGTGCTTATCTGGTGTTGGCTGCCAAGTGAACTTACGAGGCCAGGTGTACTTATGAGGCCAAGTGTGCTTACGAGGTCAAATGTACTTACAGAACCAAATGCGAGCCAAGTGCACTTACAAGGCCAAGTGTACTTACGAGGCCAAGTGCACTTACGAGGTCAAATGTACTTACAGGGCCAAGTACGAGCCAAGTACACTTATGAGGCCAAGTGCACTTACGAAGCCAAGTGTAATTACGAGGCCAAGTGCACTTTCGAATCCAAATGCACTTACAAGCCAAGTGCACCTACAAAGCCAAGTAAACTTACAAGTCAAGTGTACCTGGCACTGCCTTTACACTGGGTCTCGGTTGGCTGGACGGAATCGAGCCAGGCTGGCTCTGCTTAGGCGGGTAATAATTGAGCTTGGATGGCATATATGTGGCTCGATATGATGGAGCTTGGCTGGCTCATGGCTGGCCGGAGATGATCGAGCTGCGCTGGCTCCCGGCTGGCTGGACGTGATTGAGTCCGGCTGCCTTACCACTGGTGGGAGGTGATTGAGCTGGACTGGCTGGACGCGATTGAGCCGGACTGGCTCTCCGCTGGCGGGAGATGATAGAGCTTGGCTGGCCCACGGCTGGCTGGAAATGATCGAGCTGGGCTGGCTCTCGGCTGGCTGGACGTGATCAAGCCCGATTGGCTCTCTGCTGGCGGGAGATAATGGAGCAGAGCTGGCTCTCCGCTGGCGGGAGATAATCGAGCAGAGCTGGCTCTCTACTGGCTGGACGTGTTTGAGCAGGGCTGGCTTACCGCTGGTGGGAGATGATTGAGCTGGGCTGGCTCTCGGCTGGTTGGACGCGATCGAGGCAGGCTACCTTACCGCTGGCGGGAGATGATGGAGCTGGGCTGGCTGGATGCAATTGAGCCAGACTGGCTCTCCACTGGCTGGAGATGATCGAGCTGGCCTGGCTCTCATCTGGCTGAACACGATTGGACAGGGCTGGCTAACGGATGGCTGGCTGATGGCTGGCTGGTCATTATGCAATTGGAATGGCCAGACGAAGAACACAGTATATTAATGGTCCCAAGGTACTGTGCAGAGTGATATTCGACCGGATGAATACCTAATGTCTATAGTTATTTTTGCAGTAACTCACATCGCATTGTTGCAGACATAGATATTACCCTGCCTACCAATATTCCAGGTGATTAAGGTGCACAACTCACGTCAGGGTGTAACTAATGTACCTGAGTACACGTATTGTTTCCCGATGCACTTGAAAATTGTCCGAATACATCCAGTGAATCGATTCATATTTGTTAAATAAATACTACAACAAGCCCAATGCAATTCAGAAAGATAAGAGGTAGAAACTAATCAATTCCTGATCGGCATGAAAGGGAAAGAGTTCATGAATCTCTTTTGTTATACTCATACCTAGCTGAGTTACTCAGAAGGTATTTTGATTTTTACCAATAGTAACTTTAAGAAGGTATATCCACTTTATTAGTTTGATATATCAGTGCTGTCCAAGTTTTATCTTTTTCTTCGTTTGCATCATATCATGGAGATTTCTCTGATATGACCTGAACTAGAAAGGGAGGTACAGATAGGAGTTTTTGAATAACATATATTAGTGGTATAGGAGCTACAAATAAATGCTGGATACTGTCTGTTTCCATGTGATAATACCTGCTTACCATGCTAACAATGAGTGATGATCATATTCAAACTTGAGGTTTGAGTTGTGACTGCAGAAACCTGTCCGATTATCAAGCACATTCCCAATTGATTCAGCCGAAAGGTCCAACAAATTCCATAATATCTTGGGATCATGACTTATCGCCATCGTGAGGATGAAAGAAGATCAGTCATGCAATATATTATCATCTAGAACTACCAAACCTAATAACTAGCATGACAGTGTAGCAAATACTCCAAAGGGAGAGTTTATTTATTTATTTATTTATTCATCATACAGCATGCAATCCGCAGGCTATGGCCGGTGAAGTACAAAGAAATAACTATGAACAAGCATAATAAATGAAACCGAACAAATATAAAACAAAAACCTTCTGGCTAGGTAGCATGGCTCTGCAGCCTCCTGTCACCCCTGCTCTAGTTACAAAAAAATATTCAAGAAATCATAGTGGTCTGTAACAAACTTCGTATAATAGTGAAACCTCTGTCAGTTTCATTCTGTCTGGTCCTGCATATCATGCGAGTTCTCCCCCTGGAGTTTACCCTCCTCCACCCTTCCTCTTTCACCTTCACTCATTCCCACCAACAACCCCTCCCCCTTCCAATTCTTCTTCCTGCCCCTCATCCTCCTCTCCCCTCTCACTCTGATATTCCTCCTCCTCATTGTTGACTGTTCTCTAACCTGCAATCTGATTATCACCCGGCCCAGGGTGTTCATCATCATGGAATTGGCCCAGGTACCACCGTCATGTTGCTATATGCATGTCGTTCAGAAAATATTTCAAAGGTTTCATTGCTTTGTCAATGTATAGAAGATGCTTCCAGAGATATCGAGTGTGAACCACTCTAATATCTCTCCGCATTCTTTGTCTTGCACGTTGATATAAGGGGCATCTCAAAAGAAGATATTCTGGTGACTGGGGACCTCCATAGCGATATGGGCAGTGGGGGGAATCAACAGAGTTCGTTGGTATTTTGTATATGTAACTGCAGAAGTAACCATGACCTGTTCATATTTGTTTGACTGTTGAGGTAAACTGGCAGTTACCACTGGTAAAGATGTTGTCTGGTGTGGTACGAAAAGTTCCAACATAGTTCTTTCCCTTTGCTTAGTATCGAATCCACTACTCACTCCATTCCTGCATTTTAGCTGCTCGGATTACCATCTTGAGATAGGGTAAGGAGTTATTATAGTAGGTAGGTGGTTTTTTGAGAGTAGCCTTTGTTGCCAACTTGTCGGCAAGTACAGTTCAAGGTAAATCTGTATGGCCAGAAACCCATTATACTATAATCGTAGTCTTGAGTGCATGGAGGTTGTTGGTGATATTGGAGAGTGTCAGGGAAGTGGACTGTTCAGGGCCAGGTTTGAAAGTATTAAGATGTTGTATGGCAGCTTGATTGTCTGTGAAGATCCATATGTGTCTTTTGGTGAGGTTATTACTTGACATATCTGAAAGTAATTCTGTACAGCTTTAAGAATTCCAAGTAATTCAGCATCGTAAACTTCTTGTTCATGGCCCATTGGATAGGTTGCATCCATGACTGCTTCTCCGGTCAATTCCACAACAGTACCTGCCCCTGTGTTTTCCTTAAACATTGATCCATCGGTTTAACAAACAATATTGCGGTTATCATTTTTCAACATTGCGTACTGTGCTTTATGGCCTTTTGCTTCCTTTTGTTTCGAGAGGGGGCTGATATGTATTTTGACTCTGGTTTCAATCCATGGTGTACAGACAGTGGTAGAGTAGGTTTCTATCTCCGAGCTATTTGAGATCCAAAGACTGAGGGTAGATAACGTTTGGATGAGACGTGTTTTAAATGTGCGGTTATTTTGTTGCATGCTGTCCCAAGGAATCCAGGATCCATTTGTGTTATTGGACTCAGAACATTCATTGAATGGGGGGAACATCAATGGCCAATGTTGTCGGATTAGGTGCGTTTCAGCGACTGTAAGTACTCGAATTGCGTAATTTCTTCACATGCTATTAAGTCGTACTGCTACCGGGGGAAGAGCAGATTCATTGTGTAGGGCTATAGTTGGTAATGTACAGAAGGCTCCAAGTATACAACGAAGGGTCGTAATCTGAACTGTCTCAAACTTCTGTTGTCACGTTGCTTGCCCCTTCCACCACACTTCAGCCCTGAAGTCGCAAACAGGTATAAGACATATATTATATAGTTGGCAGACTGCACTAGGGGTTAATTCTGACTATGTATTGGCTAGTGATTTGAGGGCTCCAAGGGCTCTTTTGCCACTTGCGACCTTCAGCATAACATGGTGTTTGAAGTTGATTTTCCTGTCAAATCAGATACCAATCCACCTTACTATATCTGGGCTGATGTCCTTTGTACCAGGAGAAATGGTTGTGCCATTGGATAGGGTAATCTTTTCATCATCTGTGGGATCACCGTTTCGTTTATTGTGGAAATGCATCATTTCTGACTTTGAATCTTCAAATTGTACAGCATTATTTGTGGCCCATTTGAAAGCTATTCGTGCAGCTGCTTTCAGACAATGTACATTATAGGCTTTTAATTTACTCTGAACTACAATTGCAACATCGTCAATGTAGCTTGTAGTCCAGAAGCAGGGGTGGTGAGTTGTGAGTTCGTAGAAGAAAGGACTGAGATACAAGAGGAATAGAATTGGTAATGCAGGTGATCTTTGAGGTATTCCTGTTCGGACAGGACTGAGGTCATTCTTTCTTCCATCGAATGCCAGTGCTGTTGTGCGGTTGGATATGAAGTGTTCCACCCAAAATAGAATTGGTATTGGGTAGCCCAGTTGTTGTAGGGTTTGGAGGAGGCAGTCTTTGGATACATTGTCAAATGCACCGCTTACATCTATAAAGAGGGCAGTGGTGATTTCTTTTGCGTGCTTTCCTTGTTCAATTTCATGTGTAAGTGCCATGGTGGCATCAATAGCAGAACATTGTCTTCATCTCCCTATTTGATCTTTGTGTAGTAGATTGTGTTCTTCAGCCATATATGGAAGTCGGTTTGCCATCAGCTTTTGAAGGATCTTCCCAAGGCAATTGAGAAGAGCAATAGGTCAGTAGACTTTAGGTATTGAATAATCAGGTTTTCCTGGTTTGGGAATAATTACAGTCATTGCTTGTCGCCAGCAGGTGAGATGGTATCCTGAGGTTCTGAGTATTGCACACAGACTGTTGAATTGTTCAGTGGCTACTAAATAGACATGACGGAGACAGTGAAAGGGAAGTCCATCAGATCCGGAGGCTTTGCATGGTGAGGAGGTAAAAATTGCTTCTTTGATTTCTGTAGGGGTAGCTGTGACCCAGGATAGGGTTTGTCGATTACTGACATCAGTCGGAGAGGTACTACTGGTGGGGCAGGGAATATTTTACATCGGAAAAGGGCAGCCTTTGCTTCAAAAGTAACCGTTGTTGTATTGGAAAATTACAGAGGTACTGTTCTCTCGGTTTTCCTTGGTTTGGTGTATCGGACAGCAGTGAATATTTCAGTTCCTTGTGCATTTGCTACAAAGTCAATCCACATTGATGTTTTTGAGGTGTGAATAATCCGCAATTATTCGTTCCGAACAGCTTTGAACTTGATATGATCGCTGTCAAGGAGAGTTTTCTCCCATTGCTTCTGACCTCTGTTCATATTTGCTCGGAAGATTTTGAGTTGGGGTATCCATCAGTGCTTCGAATGGGTTGTAGGTTGAAGGGCAGGGGTGGATACCTTTACTGCATCAAGAATCATATCTTGTAGCAGTTCGGCAGATATATCAAGGTTTGATTCTGTTGCCTGCTCATGTAGGTATTGTCAGACCATTCGTGAGGTATGGGAGAGTGTATTAAGAGTTTTGGAGAATATGTCCCAATCTGTTTTATTCCAGTTGTATCTTATTGTGTTGGAGTTGGTGGTAACTAGGTCAGATTCTGCAACAATATCGAATCGAATTGTTGCATGATCTGAGCAATTTGAAACATCATCATACACTGTCCAATTTATAACTGATTTATGCATAGCTTGTAATGTAAAGGGAGTGTCGATAATAGAGATTCTCTTACCAGTTCAGTAAAAGTATGTTGGGGTGTCCGGTTCATTGAGGAGGGAAACATTGTTACTTTCCAAGATCTGAACAATTTCGTTTGCATATTTAGGTGTTTTGTTTTCTGAATTCCACCAGGTATGATGGGCATTGATATCACCAGCAATAATATATCGTTGAGGAAATGGAATTTTGGTGAAGTTTCTTGTGATAGTGTAGAGGTTGGAAGATCCTTCATATTCGTTATAAATATTGAAGACTGTAAACGGTACAATTGAGAGAGGTAATATTTCAAGGAACTGAATATCTGGAACCTGGCTGATGTCGGTATGTGGGGAGTATTTGATATAGGGGTCGTGTTTGGCCATATAGATAATTGTCCTATTGTGTTATCTTAAGTGTTTAGGTTGTATAAGTAGCTCAAATCCTGGATGTGTTGTAATGAATGTATTGTCTGGGTTGAATACAGGTTCTTGAAGTAAAAGAAGGTTGGCCATTCCAACTGCAAAGTCAAGAAGTGTATTGATAACAAAGAAGGATCGGTTCCAATTATGTTGTATTATTCGAATTTCTGTTGATTAATAAGAATGTTGTTTAGGCATGGATGGACGCTGGGTGGTATTTCATAAACTTGGCTCGTACTTCGGCATGGAGGGTGGTGATTGTTGGATATATGATATCATTGGCCTGGTGATTTCTCTTGCAGCTGAAACATTTGACAATATCATTGTCGCACTGTTTGACTTTGCTGGGACATGATCCACAAGAGTCGGAAGTGGTAGTGTGAGGTTCAGAACATGTAGTACATATGGCAGGTTGTTTGCAGCGAAGGTAGGAATGACCAAATTGTTGACAATTGGTATATTGATCTGTTGGTCGGGATGCCACATATCGTTCAGCCTTGCGTGTTTTTCCGTCTGCTTGAACTCCGTGGTCTTGTATAAGCTTTGCTTCATATTCAGTGCAGACAGCAATAATCATTTTAGTTGCTTCTTTGTGAGGTCATGTCTCTGGCTTTGTCAGGAATCGTGATAGGGTTGTGAGCTTGATATGATTGTTGTTCATCTCAATATCTTCTTTCAACAATTGTATTCCCTTTTCACACTCTGGAAACATATTAATGTTGATGGAATGAACCATCATTCGGATCCAGGTTTCTTATTTTTTGAGACTCTTGATGTTTGTATCAACTGAATGAACTGTTTCCTTGATAGCAGCTTTGTGAGCTAGTTCCAATTCCACAGGGCACGCATCAGCAGTAAGGAGGACCTGGTTGTGTTTGTGGTTTGCAGAAACATGGCCAATATTGGTCAAGAGGTCAGCCTGGCAGCTGCGAAGGATGGCGTTGATTCCATGTTTGAGTTGGGTATGGTTGGCAGTGACTGGTTGATCACTGTGTCGGACAATTACTAGTGTGCATTGTTTTTGGATAAGGGGTCGGAGATTCAGGGTACGTCCATTCTTATCTTTCGGGGGGTCTTTCATTGCACATGCTGATGCAATTGCTGACCATAATGTGCGCTTTGGAGAAGTCCCTTCTGGGACTGCTGGTGGTGTATCTTTCTGTAAGGCTTGAATGTGAACAAGATATTTGACTCGTTGTCTAAGAGTGGTGATAGTATTGAGGGCAATTTCATGTTTGGTTTCAATTGAAGCCAAGTGAATTGCCAATTTTCGGTTTTAAGTGGTAAGACATTTGTTGAATTTAAGAATATCCTTGTGAAGTGGTTCAAGGATAGCTTTGAATACCTGACGAATTCTGTCTTCGTCTTTATGGTTTGGATACAATAGGTTGGTAATGGTATTTTGATAATCTTCATCTTCAGAATCATCATCATGTTCAGAGCTTTGGTCTTCAATATCATCATTCTTTGGGGCATCTCAAAGATTCAGGTCTACATCTCCAGAGTTTTCGATAGTTTCCAGGTTGGTTGGTTGTTGAGGTGGTGATGATGGTTGGATTGGTCTAGAGGGTACTCTGTTATGAGCTGTACTAATGGCCTTACAGGTGCTCGAACGTGCACAACAAATATTGGGCTGTGGGTATGGTAAGCTCAAAAGCAGTCTGCGTAAGCTGCCCTGTTTGCACTTCCATCGTGGTTTAGATATGTAGCCTGAATGGACTGTACTTGATACAGCTAGGGTGTCCGTTGTGGAGAGTGGATCTAAACTTGGGTTTGGATAAAGATGCATTCTGTATGTACTGGAAGCACCAGGTGGAGGTGGGGGTGGCATATGATCTGACATGAATGTCTTGCCAGGGTTCACTGTATACTAACTATGTTACAGTTATTGTAATTTACTAAGTATATTGAAATTGGTAAATATCTGACATGTGAATGTTGTTATATGTGGCCTCAGTACCACCTGTACCCAGAGGGGGTTAGAGCTTCACCTCATTTGTCCTAGCAAGGTGTTGGAATCTTGTACTAGAGTCTTTGCTTCCTCACAGCAGATACACAGACACCCAATAATGGGGCTGTAAAACTACTACAAGAAAGGAAGTGCAACTTGACTCTGGAGGATGCACCCAAAGACTCTGGAGGTCAATGGCATCAAAGTATCCGGACGTTGTCGCCGACACCCTGGTAGGTCTGCTGGGCTACAGTGGCCAATAGATTCAAGTTCCAAAGGGGGATAGGTAAAAAGTGCGAAAATTCGAAAATAGAAAATAGAAAATCGATGGTTGCCAACTCAAAACCTGTATGATAATACTGAACATTCGGCTCGGTGGACCTGGAAGAGTATCGAATCTGTGATTTCAAAGGCATTCGGAATGGAAGAAAACTCGCAGAGAAATGATGAGATTCGAAATCGTATTTATAGCCTCGAGAAATTTTGGCCCAGGCAGTCTGGGGCTTGTAGAGAGTTGTGGATAGTTCGTTCTAAGGGCTCTGATGGCTGCTGAATAGATAGCCATTGCCCATTTGTCAATCGGAGTTGATTCCGCTGAAATGGAGGGGGGGTAATGGTGAACAAGTGACCTTTCGATGAATTGGTTTAACTAGTGCGAATCTTGAGTTATCTGCCTGAAATTGATTTGTGGGTCTCGTTTATATGTAAACTCAATGATCTCAAAGTATGAGGTCAATCAGATACGAATTGGTTGTTGAATTATCGGTGGAGATCCTTTTGCAAGGGGGGAAAAGAGGGGGTAAAGGTTCCAGCTTTCCACCCAGCAACAATAAAGGTCCTATGAAAGAGATGCCCTATTGTAGGGAAGGTAATCAGGGGTAAGGAATCGATTCGAATTGTCCGTTTATCAATAGCTGTTGTGGTTGTTGACTTATTTTCGAAAATCGGTTTTGCTGGTGTGGTTATCGCGTTTCTTTCCAAAGGGAGAGTGTTATAGTACCCTCAGATGATAGAAATACTTGTATGTGGCAGGCTACCCAGGAATCATTGGTGTAAAATATTTTAAAGCCCTCACAATAAATTCACCTTGACAGATATCCTTACTCTTACCTGTTTGGCAAGGATCTGCCATATTAAGCTACATACCCAATGAGAGTATATCAGCAGATTGAATTCTGTTATTGAGTATTAGGAGGTTAAACTGCACATGGCAAGGTATTTGTAGGCCACCGATTAAATATTCTGATGCATCTAAATCAGAAATGATCGCAAATTCTGCACTACCTGATCAGTATTAATATGAGAGATCTAAGTTCAAATTCACTCTGATAAGTTCTTCAGCGATATTGTTGAAAACTTGTATTGTGACAATCTCGTAATAAAAGTCACAGAGTGGTAAAAGTATGTAGGAAGAGGATTATCTAAAGAAATATCTAACAATATTGGGTTGAAACTATGGCTTACATTGATAACATCATTATCAAATTATAAAGCTGTACAGTTTTTCGATATTGGACTGTAGACTTATATAATGGACATGCCAGGTGCACCTGGCACGCAGATGCACTTGGCCTTGTAAGTCCACTTGGCTCACAGGCATACTTGGCCTTGCAAGTGCACTTAGCAGACGAGTCCGAGTTATAGCCTTTACTATATGGTAACCTTGCGAAGTTCTTCTGTTACGCTAGCGATTATCTTAGTTACCTTATCTGACAATTGATATCATCATTATCACTTACTTCTATTTGCAATCGTATCTACATGTATCCATCCATACGAGAATGTACATCCTTACAATGTAATCGCTCTTCGATCACCAGATACGTTTTGATCACAGGATTTCATGATTATCCTTTTAGATGCATCAGATCTACACGAAGACCTATTGTTATATTGTCGATACAAGATATGTAATCATCCAATTGAGGTAATTAATGGTAGTAGGGATGATTCCGAGATGATTTAAATGTCAATCAGTCCTGAAAGACACGTCACCTGCCATGATAGGTACTCCTGAGAACTTGAAAACTCTGTTCTCCACCTACCATGAGTATCATCACTAGAACGATGAATCAGGATAAGATTACCTGTCAGGTGACTGGCGCAGAGGAGATTCAAAGTCAACTGGCTCTGACTGTCATCTCTCCGGCCAAGTAGGCTACTACTCAATATAACGAACTCGAATGCATCCCAATATCTCACTATTCGAGATCTTCAAGCATCAAAACTTCATATGTAATCTATATTGAATCAATTGACTATTGCCGTGACTATTCTTAGGCAATTCGGAGGTCAATCTATTCCAACAGTCATATCACCGACTGCAATCGTTATCGATTCACACACATACTTTCATGACCAACAAGTGTCGAAGCTTGATATGTACACTTATATTAAGTTAATTGATGATAGCAGAGTCGATTCGGGGGCCAATCAATTCCTAGCAATATGCTACCGACCCTTATATCCACAGCTGAGTTGACTTCGAAATTCGTTTATCCAGATTTAATGCATGCGAATAGATGATCGAGACGAATCCAACATTCATCGATGTCAGTCTCAAATATCAATCAATTGGTTGTACGATACTCCATTTCCACCGCATCACTACTAGGTTATCGTAACGAGCCCATTCCGAAATGATTCGGATGTTAATCGATTCTGATATACTTGTGATCGGCCGATGACCACACCCCTGAGAAGAACTCGAAACACGTTCGACCGGATCAATCACATATGTACGAACGATTGATGGCAACCTATTGAGCAGCTCTGAGTGGAAGCGAAGTCTTCATCGAGCATACTGTTTTACATTTCGATTGATCGGGTCTACGATAGTTATCTCTGAAGCTGCCTGTTTATTAACGTTCGAGCCTCAGGAGCAGTCACCGACGATAAACGCGTTCAATTACCTTTCTACCATATGAGCGGAAGGTTTGAAGTGTACTAGACAATTACCTTCTTCCCATCTGAAGGATTCTTAACGATTGCATTTCTATGAATAGAGCGGAAGCTTCAAAGCGTACCTACAACATGTGAGTATCCACCAACAAAGCTTCAAGCTCACTTACTGAGCATCAGTATTGCAGAGGTCCACTAACGGAGAATGACTACTGATGGGCAGACCTCAAGACCCTCATAGTAGAGCTGCGGTTATAGATCGTGAAATAGCTCTGAGTGGAAAGTCTAATCCCAGAATGTTCTCAAGTATCAAGCAGATCAAAGCCGATACTCATTTGTGTGATTTTACAAGACAGATAAGTAAGTATGAGATACGAACAAAATCACACCTCAAGTCAACGTATTTCCTAGCGGAAATGGACGAATTCTCTTCTCTATATTCGTGATTAGGATTGGGCAAATGGATATCCTTATGTATAGAGGAGAATAAATGTCATTTAAGTTGTCGACAATTCCAATCAGATGAGACATACCTGCGATTCGTTCATTGTACCTTACCGTGCAGGATGTGATAGCCTGCAGACACCAAAAGGCAAGAGTTTCGGTCCAATATTATGTGCACTTAGTTCCGGTTGATGAACCGCAGGTACTGGCCATACCCATCGCATATAACCTGATTCTAGGCTTGCCTTGGTTCAAGGCTAGGAACCCTGAGGTAGACTGGACATCTGGTCGACTTCTAGTTCTGTGGGCCTCCAGCAGCAGTGCCAATACACCGGTGGCCACCCAGGTGTCATTGTGATGTCCACAGGCATCTGACAAGCTTCAGCTGCAGGAGGGTGATGAAGTGAATGAGTCTCCTGACATCTACTCAGAGCCACTGCATTAGAGAGTCTCATAGCTAGCAATGAGATTCTCATGGCATTGTTCATACATATTGTTGATTGAACAGGGTTGCTATGAGCTTCCATAGAAGGCATCACTAATGGTGAGAGGAGCGTCTGGAGCTGGACGAGTGAGCAGGAGCATAGGCGGTAGTTGCGGCAGAAGAGTTACTTTGATGGTACTTGAATGACTGCTACTGGCACCCCAAGTCACAAAGAGAGGAGGCATGCTATACTCATATTCCATTATGTCAGGGCTGGCTGTTACTGCTACTCCTGACAATTCCTACACTCCATCAGACGATTGAAAACACACAGCTAACGAGTATAGATAGACCTGTTCCTCAAATGGCTCCTACTTACAAGGGCGGCCATATCCCCGCCAAGAATCAGAAGTTTGTGGAGGTCTTTCGTGAGGTCAAGCTATTGATGCTACCTCTGCACCGGTCAATTAACCATGCGATCGACTCTGTGCAGAAGCTGCCATATGAGCATATCTATTAGCTGTCGGAGGTTGATTCAAGAACTCTCAAGATCTACATCGAGACAAACTTGGCCAATGGTTTTATCCAGTGGCCATCATCACCAGCACCGATATTCTGCCAAAGACGAAGTATGGCGGCTTGAAACTCTGATGTTGACTACTGAGCCCTCACCGCGAGTGCAATAAAGAATCCGTACCACCTTCCATTGATCTCGGAGATGCTTGACTATGTTGGCAGTGATGAGAAATGGCTGCAGGATGGATGGTACTTATTGAGCAATGGGAGACCCGCAGAATACAAATGCCTCGAGTGCACAGTGCAATAGTACTTACCCTTGACAAGTATATCAAGGGCCTTGTTGCCTATATGACGATACAAGGTTACGCTTAATTCTATCCTTTTCTTTAAGAAACACCTACTTCATAAGATATTGTGTGAGACTTGCAATTGAAGGCAGATACAGAAGTACGAAGCCCTAATGGCAATCGGAACCGTCATATCAAGTAGACAATCGTTGAGAATCAATGAGAATCGACACTGTATTTACTGGCCGTATTGAGTCATCGACAGGGCACTGACTTCAGAAGAGGGGAATGACTGTTCTGGAAACTGAGAAACTGCTACTACGACGAAATTCTCACCAGGAGAGCTACAAAGTTAACTCATCATGCTGTAGATGTCAAGTGCACCTGGCCTCATAAGTGCACATGGCCTCGTAAGTACACTTGGCCTCATAAGTGTACTTGCCTCGCATGCATACTTAGCCTTACATACAACTTCACTATCAAGCACCTGAAGGTCAATAAGATCTTTTCGGAATAAAACTTTCCTATTGAGTACCTGAAAGACACAACATAAACTGTGAACGGCCTGATTATGAGATCGGCTACGACAAGCCGGTCAGATACTACTTTGCGATCCTGACAGTTGAATCCTACGATGCCCTCGTACCGACAATTAAGACGGCCCAGACTACTGACGCATTGGTGGTCCACAACTCAGGTATGCTTGTCGATAACCCAATTACCACAGCCGAAACCACAGCTGATGCCGAGGACGAAAGACCATGGAATTTCGTCACTAGAGCTCTGTCCTAGGAGGGGAAAATATATGTCTGCAGACGATGTTCTCTACAGTACAGTGATAATGACAACCCTCAGCAGGTCACTTTAGAGCTCTTGAAACTGCTGAATTAGTCTCTAGGGATTTCTATTGGCCTACAATGGACGGATGCATACATTAGAAAGTATATCAGAGACTGCACATAAGTCCACGACATCAAGTGCATGTGCACTGAGAAACCTGAGAGCGAACGAGAAGTCAATAGTTAAACTATTAGTATTCATCACCAAATCGGAAGTACCACCAAATGCATCGAATTCACAATCAGCTGCAACCGATGATATCAATGGAATCAACATCACCCAGTGCTAGCGACAAAAAGCCAACCAAATCAGCAGTTGAGATGTCAAGCTGCGCGAATGTGAATCAGCTACAATCCTCAATGGACATATAAGAAGGCTACTGCGTTGCAGCTTCAGAGCTGACAGCGCAGACGTACCTAATCACATGGTAACTATGATCTTGAACGAGAGTTGCTTACGAATTAGATATATCAATAGATGCTACTCTCTGCAGTTGGTATTTATCTCCGAGATCACCAAACGAAGCTATGATGGCAAGACTTCAGGGTGTATTCCCTACAACTAGGCTTGGAAGGGCATAGTGTGTGCAAACTCACTACTCTCGTGTATGCAAAAGTCGATGGCATGGAGAATGGATACCTTGATGTACTGGAACGGAAGCATACTTGGCTAAATCAGCCGAACAAGGTCGATACAAGTCAATGACCACAAGATCTGAAGCAGAATGGGAAATGCCAAGAGCGAAGGCTATCACCAATGATGTTTGCCGTGTGATTGGCTATTCAAAAGCACAGAGACATGGAAATCATATGAAACCGAGGGCTCTCAAGAGCAGCAGCTATGACCAAGATATGTACATGATGCAATTATGTTAGTTGACTGCTGCAGCAATTCGATACCGGCCACGATGGCCTTACACTCAAATGACCTTCACAAATGCACTCAATGAAAGAGATCCTATGCGAATGATCGACTGATTAGTCGGAAGTCATGCAATGATATCTCTGTCCTGTATATTACGTATCAACTATGATATATCGATGCCGAATCACGCTTCAAGTTGGGCAATGGTATTTACTGATTCATGTACCACTGAGCTAGCCTATTAAAGATTAATTGCTTGGATTCAGAGAAACTGGAAGTCTACTTGAATATTCAGAACCATGGACTTACAAGCCTGCCAAAGGAGTGGACTTGGAGGATTCAGGATCAATTGGACATTTCCTTCTTGCTTTGTACTTCTATTCTTTTCTTTTTATGGATTTTGGCCCGGTACAAATAGCGTCAGCATGAGCTTTAATACCTGCATCTGGTGGTGGATTTCTCCGTGCACCGAATATGTCATAAGGCTACCGTGATGACACCAATCGGTCATGGAACTTATGCAGACCTACAAAGGTATACACACCTAATCCTGACTTTCGTTATGTGTATATATATATGCTGCAGCCCAGGAGATCTGCGAATAAAGAGAGGAATGATGTAATTGCCATCCCAGGTACATGTGGCTCGCAGGTGCACTTGGCCTTGTAAGTGCACTTGGCTAGCAGGTACACTTGACATTGCAAGTATACTAGGCAGCCGAGGCCGGATAAGAGCCCTTCATGTATAGTCACCTTGTGAAGTACTTTTGACACGGTCCTGATTATCCTACTTACCTTACCTTACAATTGATATCATCTTTATCACGTACTTCCATTTGCAACCGTATCTACATATATCCATCCATACGAGGACGTATATTCTTACAGCTTACAATTGACGATCACAATCTATTTGTCAATTCAGTGATATCATAGGTCGATACTGAAGCAATTGTGTACCACAAGCTATAAAGAGTATACAAATACTCTGGTGTTTGAAAGAAGAAGCTCTAGCAGCAATTCACAGTAGGAACTTATCAGCATACACATATCTGAAATATTATTATACGTTTTACCTCACTACAATCCATTACTATTATATATCTGTTTACAACCACCACCTCCATGTGCAATCTATCACCAAAATTTGTTGGGAATGTCAGGAGCAAAATATTCCTTTCAGCATCGAAGCAGTCTCCTTTCTGGCCCAGAAATATGTGATCTACTATGACCTTATTGACTTTGTCAACTTCAGTATTCTTCCATCTGACAATGCAGACTACAATGCAGAATATCACCAACATACCTATGACTTCTAAGAGAGCTCAAACATTTCGGCCAAGAGCAAGAAACTGTTCAAGTCGAGAATTGAAAGAGGATGGCTGTACTTAGGAATACATACGGTCATATATTATTCTATTAGTTACTTCAGCTGTAAGTGCCCTGAAAATATTTGTGGAGTCATGTTAGGTGGCAGCATCATTAAAAACATAGTGGCGCATTGGGTCTTGCTGGGCACATCAGCATATCATGTACTTAACCAACAAATCGCAAAGTTTGTTTTACTGAGCATGGGCCTTTTCACTGAAACCCATTTGGGAAGTCAAATTATGCTCAGATAGATGAGCAGAATTGGCATGTATCAGTAGATGGGTGGGGAAAGGTCAGGTAGCAGCTTAAGCAATATGAGTCTATCAATTGAAATCAATGCATTCTATTCCAATTATAAATTACCAGTACCAATCGAACAAGTGTGAAAACCAAGCAAAGTCAAGGCAGTAGAAATGATGTAACAGAAATGAGAAACAATCAGAGAATAAAGGAAAGACAATACCAGATATAGTAGAGCTGTAGAAGAGACAAAATACAAGAAAACAAATGAAAGAGGAGATAAAACAAAATAGAACACAAGAAAGAAAATATATTCTGATGACAGGACAAGTTGAGATAGAGACAGAGAAAGATGAAATAAAGCAATCAAAGCGAACAAAGGGGAAATAAGATAAATAGAAAGCAAAAGAAAAGCAGCCAGAAAACATCAGTATGAAGTTGAAATAAGAAAAAACAAGTTATATAGAAAAGAAAAACTGGGAACGTGATAGGCACAAGCATCTAATCGTTCCTGTCTGACTCGATATCGGTGATATTATTCCAACCAGTAACAGATATATAAGACTAGTATTGGAAACGAAGCGGATCAATTTGAGTCAGACCAGATCGAGTAGAAATTCGAAACAGATTCAATCCAAGATTTGCCGAGGCTTTCAGGTTCAAATAAAACATCAAATCGAATTCCAGAAATTAAACCTCTCGAAAAACTACCTACTTACTATCATACCTCATCATTCTACCTCAAGAGGATAACCCGAGCAGCTAAAATGCAGTAATGGAGTGAGTGGTTGATACAACACCCAGCTAAAGGAAAGAACTATATTGGAACTTTCCTTACCAAACCAGACCACATCTTCACAAGTGGTAACTGCCAGTTTACCTCAACTGTCACACAATTACGAACAGGTAATGGTTACTTTCACAGTGATCTGTACAAAATACCAATGAACTCTGTTGACTCCCTCCACTATCCATATCACTATGGAAATTCCCGGTCACCAGAACATCTGCTTTGGAGATTCCCCTTATATCAACGTGAAAGACAAATAATACTGAATGATATTGCAGTGGTTCACCCTCGATATCTTTGGAAGCACCTTTTATATACTGACAACTCAATGCAACCTTTGAAACATTTCCTGCTTAACATATATATAGCAATATGAAGGTGGTACCTGGACCAATTCTGTGATGATGAACACCTTGGGCAGGATGACAATTGGATGGTAGGTCAGGGAACTGTCAACAATGAAGTAGAGGAACATCAAAGTGAGAGTGAAGAGGATGATAAGAGACATGATGAAGAATTGGATGGGGGAGGTGTGGTTTGATAGAATGAGCGAAGGTGAAAGAGGAAGGGTAGAGGAAGGTAAACTCCATGGGGAGAACCCGCATGATATGCAGTACTAGGCAGAACGAAACTGATAAATATTTCACTATTGTACGAAGTATCTTACAGACCACTATGATTTCTTGAATAGTCCTTTGTAACTAGAGCAGGGGTGACAGGAGGTGGCAGAGCAGTACTACTAAGCCAGGTGTTTTTCGTTTTTCCTTTGTTCGGTTTCATTTGTTGTGCTTCTTCATGGTTATTTGTTTGTACTTTACCGGCCATAGCCTGCGAGCTACATGCTGTTTGATGAATATATAAATAAATAAATAAAACCAGACATTAAGTATGACATTAAGTAAGCCAGTTTTTGTCCGATCTTGCTTACTCATTTTTGTTTCCAGTTGTGAGATTTAATGGTCGAGTTTCAGGAGGAAAGTCATGGCAACTAAATCGCTCAACCAAACCGATTCGTCAATGGTATGAACTTCCGATGGTTCATTGCGAACATTATACAAGACTGCTCAGTCCGACATTTCTTATTCTGTTTCTCCAGCCAAGCGAAAAAGTTCTTCTTCATCAGATTATTCTAAGCTTGTATTCTCTTGGTAAGAGCAAATTTGAATTAGTCTCATTTGTGACCAACTATTTGATTTTGATCCAATACCACTTCAGAATCATCTCCTCTTCCACTTTGTTGTTTTAAAATCGCATCCCATGTATTGAGCATATGCTACAAATGACCTAGCTTATATGTAGTACATTTTGAACTTAAATACAGGAATGATTTATATCTAGATATGATGCTATCGACTGGCAGTAGAGTATATGATTCGATACCAGTTGGCAAAGTTGTTAGCTTCCAATTCAGTAGTGTCATGGATAGACAGATTAAAACCTAACTCCACTTAGATAGATACTCTGTTTCCAAAATATTCCCTTTCTGCAATCCACTAATCAATTGTTCAAAATGTATCGCAGCCATTGCTAGGTGAGTACAATGTCCTCCAGACTCATTGTCCTATATAACATGATCAGTTCACCCCTGAAAGTTAATGCACAGCTGGATGTGATAGCGATCTTAAGTTAATTTAAGGTGTATATGAAGTGATCATTATTTAGCAGAAAATTCACAATCATGGCAATATAGATCTAGGTGCTCCTTTTGCCATCCCACTTCTATAGTAGCCAGATATGTGTCCTCGTGGTACTTTCAATATTGACTCTCATGCTGGACTAGGCTTGCTTCAGCCAAGTAACAATCACTACATCATTAACTAGTATAAATCCAGATGGGTGAATGGAAGTATTCTCTTATCCTCTATTGGTCAAGTTGGCTGATTATATTCTACTGCTTGCTGTGTCATCTGTACGACTGTATGAATCTTGAGCACCAGGTCTGTTAATTCTGACACTATATTAACAACGATTGTCCAGTCCCTGAGAAGTGTATTTGTCAGAAGGAAAAACCGATGTAAGGCATTTCAGAAATTGTTGATAGAATATGTTTTGTCATATAACCTGGAGGCAGAAGTATTTGACCTAGCATGAAGGAAGTAGGTAAGGAAATGATAGTTCAGAAGTAAATGATAAGGGAGGTAATAAGTGGAGAGATATTGGTTGAGGTGCAATGTATGCATGAGATATCAGGAGGTGAGGTGCCGGTAGACAGGTTATTGAATTCTGGAGGTTGTTGGAAATATGGGATCGTGCCAAGGATTAGTCAAGTTTTCTTTTCTTTTACATGTTTTCGGATGTTAGAGATAAGGACAGAACGGATGAAAAGCTGCATTTGGGCTAGTACTTATCATAAAGATAGCGCTAGAATCTTCCATTATATTTGTTACAATTACGTATGCATAAAGTGTTGTAATATGAGTTATTTGTGCCGGCCAGATGACTGATCACACCATCGATCACGCCTTACATCACACCATTGATTACGCCATCGATAACACCGCCTCGACATGACTCACTTTTCAGGGTGAATGAGATTTCTGCCAACTTCTTTACTTTTCTTTGAACGTAACGCTGATCATATATGAATAACAGTGGTTCTCCACCTCTGTAGATACTCTTTGTTTTACATTGCAACATACAGTTAGATAGCAATACCACACAATTTGCCCTCTACCTTCCTCTTAAGAAGATTAACACCTTCTGACTTGCATTGGCTCTCCATCTTTCTTCTATTCTTACGAACAAAGAACTCAATCATACCTCGAACTTGAGATAGCTACCGCTTCACTCATCCAAACGATTAGAGGTATGTGATGGTAGGGGGTCACTTGGACTGTGAAGCCTAAGTTATATCATGGGAGTAACTGGACCTGTGGTATGCATGAAAGGTGGTAGTATCTCTGCTTTGGTATTACTAAAGTCCTCAATAAATTCCTGATACTTGATTGCTATGTAACCACCATCATCAGTCGGTACTCCTGACACTTACTGGCCGCTCTCATCCACTCCATTTTCACATGTTAGTACTGAGATTTTATATGTGGAAGCGAAATTTAATGGAATCTAGGAGACCCTGTCATAACGAGTTTTTCTCGATTGGAATCCCCACCATCCTGTTTGAAATATAGGTTGGTGCCTAGGATTAGTCAAGTTTTCTTTTCTTTCACATGTTTTCAGATGTTAAAGATAAGGACAGAACAGACAAAAAGCTACATTTGGGCTAGTACTTATCATATAGATAGTGCTAGAATCCTCTATTTTATTTGTCATAATTATGTAGGTATACAATCTCGTATTATGAGTTATTTATGCTGATTATACTATCGGTCATACCATCGATCATGCCATTGATTAAACTATCTATTACGCTATCAATCACTCCACCAACGGAATCTCGAAATGACTCATTTTCAGGATCAAAGTGATTCCCACCAACTTTTCTTTTCATCTCTGAATGAGTGCTGGTTTTGAATAAATGATGGTGGACTTCCACTTTTGTAGATACTTTTGTTTTATATCGCAACAATCTGATAGATTGCAATACATCACAGTTTGCCTTCTATTTCTAAAGAAGATTAATACATTCTGACTTGCTTTCACTGTCGTCCATTCTTCTATTCTCACGAATGAAGAACTCATTCAAACCTTGGACTTGAGATAGCTATCACTTCACTCATCCAAACGACTACATCCAGTCCGCCCTTCGTGATATAGTGAGCTAGTAGCAGATATTCGAGCAGCATCAATATGTAACTCTTCTGCCACAACTATCGCCACTGCTTACTGCTCACCTATCCAGTATCAGAGCCTCTCACCTGAGATCCTGGTCCAAGATGGTTCCCGCAGTCAGGAATAGTCTTCAAACTGTAGGGCGAATTCCTGGTTGACCTTATTACTCTTAAGAGGGTCGTTGAATGTGGTTGCTCCAGGGAAACAAATATCTGAAGGCTTAACACTGTACCCCTGCAAAGTTCTGTTGGTATTGGTATACAGAGTGCCATTACGATTTTCATTAAGGATGGCAGTCTGCAGTCCACACACAGTGCGAAAGCCCATAACTCGATCCGCTTTCTAGTCAATATCTTGATTTCGAGCCTTGAATCAAGGCAGTTCCAACACCAGATGGTATGTCCGTGAGCAAAACAATTAAGACATTCGATTCGTAAACCACAATCAAGCTTTCGAAGTATTGAACCAAGATCCTACTCTTTGGACTTTCTCTTGCAGATATCATCAATTGGCCGTCGAGACCCAAGGTGGCAGTAAAGGCTGTTTCATCCCGTACCAGAGCCACCTTCACAGATTGGGTGTCATGAAGATACTCATAGCTTCACAGTAAATGATAGCTTGTATATATTGTATTTCACCATGAGAATGTCAAAAAAGTACTTCATGTATGATATATACCATATCAGGCTGCTCAATACCATACAGATATGGACTCAACATGTGAGCTCTTGGGCTCTCAAAAATAACTGATGATTTACATGAAATTCAATATGCTGAACTCTATCCAACATCGCCATGAGTACCTGTTCTCTGAACCTCTCCAACTCCAGCTGCATCTTGGTTTCACTCTCGGGGAAGGGTGGAAGATAGTAACCTCCAGAGGGAGAACTCGCATGACATGCAGGATCAGGCAGAACGAAACTGACAAATTTTTAACTATTTTACGAAGTGTGTTACAGATCACTATGATTTCTTGAATATTTCTTTGTAACTACAGTAGGGGTGACAGGAGGCTGTAGAGTGGTGCTACCTAGCCAGGAGTTTTTCCTTTTTCCTTTGTTCGGTTTCATTTATTGTGCTAGTTTATGCTTATTTGTTGGTACTTTATCGGCCATAGCCTGCAGGCTGGATACTGTATGATGAAGAAATAAAAAAATAAATACAGTCTACCCTCTCTTGCCGAGCCAGGTACTGGAGGAGGTACACTAGTTTTTTGACTGCTGGATATCAAATGTCCATTTTCATTTGACTTGGTATTCACTGCCACTGGAGTTCAATTTGTCTGGATAGTTGGCTCGACTGTATTGTGGATATGTTAGCATGAAGGGGCTGCCATTGCAGCGAATACACTTCTTGGTGGCGAGGTGGTTGTCGAAAATGTCTCTTGAGATCCATGGTACCGGAGGTAATCCGGCACCTTTGCTGCCACAGCCAGTACCGATGATCTTTCTATCGGACTGTGTATCGGTAGACTTGCATGTTAACGGTCTGATATTACATTTCTTGTGGGTTCATTTCGATCAGTCATGGAATAATTATCCACTATCGCTTGAACCGCCAGTGGGCTGCTTCTATTGAAGATATTGTTATTGCCTTCCACTTGTCCTTCCAGGTCCAGATTGGAACTCTGTGGCTGCTGCTGGGTTGAAAACCTTGTTGATACTTTCGAAGCTCCCATTTGTTAATAAGAACTTCACTCAGACTTATAGTCCAACTATAATGCCCATTCAGGCCATTTCGTATAATCTCTTGAGGTCCTGTTATTTGTCCTATTTGGCACCCTGCTACATGTTATAATGCCGGTTGGCCCATACCTGCACTATCTTGTTCAGATTATTGAATCACTGGTCAGCCTCTCAGTAGGCCTGCATGATTGCATTCAGCACACTATTGGAGTCGATGTACATGTTTTGGAGATGTTCAATGCAGAGATTGAAATCATTCATGGCAGGATGGTTCAAATTCTATAACGTTTTGCCCCAAGTCACTGTGTCCTTGATCATTGTTTTTCATTTCGTAGGATCCATATGGCATGTTCAGCTGTCGAGTAGTATTTGCAATGAACCGTCAGAGGTTCATACCATTGACGAACAGCTTTGGTTCAAACGAAGCGGATCCTTGCAAAGCCATTTGCCTCAAACTGCATCATTTCAGCCCACAATTGCTAACTGAGATAAGTACTGAGTTCTTGTCCGATTGGCTGGATATATATTTTATCTTGTAGCTAACTTCACGCGCTATATTATGAACTAACAATTATACCGATTGCATAAGAACTAGGTTGCTAATTCTTGTTTGCAGTTGTTAGATCTGGTTCGAAATTTGTGTAAAGACATATATCCTCTTACGTATAGATATCTGTGTAGATATGTTTGCACATCTGGATTCGAGACTGAGGTAGATTCAGTAGATAAGGTTATTAATGGCATGCAAGAGCACTTGAATGAGTCAACGATATATTGGACAGTTATACGACCATAGGTTGGCCGCCATTGCACTTTGAGTCGAACTTCAAACTTCACCAAATCTCGGATCGAATCAGCCTCAAAAATAAGCTCAGTTCGATCTGCCATGAAAAGATTCACTTCATTGCTATCATTACTACGAAGTAGGCTCAAGATATATTTGACTTGATATAGTATGTCATTCAGGAAATGTTGGTGTGAGTGGAAGTTCCCATGAAGGAGAGTTATAAAGTTATTCAATTTGATCGGTATCCCTGCAGGATCACTCATGATCGACCATCTTAAAGATCTCGGATTTTCTACATTTCAGCTACCCGGACCGCCCCTAAAAGCCTCCTGTTTGCAAGCTGCTTCTCTATCCTAGATCTATTCTGCTCATTCAGCTGCTCTCGTATTACACTCAACGTGTTGTTTGCCTTGCATTTGGGCTTGTGATTTGAAATGTAGCTTCAGAATCTATAGGTTCTAAAATGCTATGTCACAATGATCATCTTCATTGATCATTGCTAAGTAGTCTTCATCATTGTCATCGTCATCATTTCTGACTTGCATATTCCCATCACGGTTGAGATCACTGTTGTTAGTATTAAGATTTCTGTTGTAGGGATCATAAATACCATTATTGGCATTGTGATTATTGTGATTGGCATTGTAATTATTATTGATTGCGGAGTTATCTTTGACTGGAACCTATTGGCGGCCTGTCATCAATATCTGCAGATTTTCCTCCATTTTACGATTGACATTGATACGCAATTGATCTCTCATCAACTGTATTGGAGTTATTGAGTTCCAATTGTATGTAATTGACTAATGGTCTGTTGTGTACGTATCACATATCCAAAACGTAAAGAACTCATTAAACTCCAGAAAGGAAACGTAACTGGTGACCGAAAAGTGATTATAGTGTAAGAGTGTATATCCTCGTATGGATAGATATGCGTAGATATGGTTGCAAACGGAATATGTGATGAAGAGGATATCAATTATAGAGTAATATGAGTAACATAATCGCTGGCATGCAAAAAGCACTTCGTGAGGTGATTATATATAGTATTGGCAATGAACCGCCTGGGATCCATACCATTGATGAACCGGTTTGGTTCGAGCGAACCCGGATCCTTGCCAAGCCATTCCCCTCAAACCCCACCATTTCGGCCTACAACTGCGAACAAAAATAAGTAAGCGAGTACTTGTCCGATCGGCTCAATCTTTAGCGCATCTTGTAGCTAACCTCTCCCGCTACAAGATGTGCTACATATCGAGACGATCGGACAAGAACTCGCTTACCTATTATCGTTCGAAGATAGATGGTTCGCGAACTGGTTTGTGACAAACCTCGGAACTGCGCCCAAACCTCGGATCGAATCCTTGTCGAATCCCACCTTGGTTCGATCCGTGACAAACTGATCCAGTTCGTTGCCAATACTAATTATATATGAAAGGTATTTATCAGGTCTTAGGAGCCAAGTGCACCAGCAGGCCAAGTACACTTACCAGTTCAAGTGTACATATAAGGCCAAGTGCACCTACGAAGCCAGGTACACTTACAAGGCCAAGCGCATCTGGTACTGCAGTTGTATTTTGATCTGTTTCATCCTTATCTCTAACATCTGAATTTATGTGAAAGAAAAGAGAACTTGATTAATCCTAGGTACGATCCCTATATTACCAACATCCTTCTCATCCTTTTCCTTATTTTCCATGTTCTTGTTAAACTCTTACTTATCCAACAAGAAATTATATCTATTATCCATAGTATCATTGCAGTATATTACTGATACTATTATATCACCTTCTCTTATCACCAGTGATAATATTATTCAATAGCTTCTGTTTTCAGATATGTAAGTATCACAATATGTCTCTTGTATATACTGATTAGTGTTTCCAATAAATGGCAAGGAATTTGTACTGTTGACAAATCGGTTTGATTCGATCGAAGCGGATCCTCATCAAGACGTTCCCTTTGAAAATCTACCATTTCACCTCCCAACCTGAAACATGAATATCTAAGCAAATTGTTGTTTCTTCAGCTGGAGTTGTTATTAATCTTGTAGATAACTTCAAGCACTAGAAGCCGAATCGAAAATCATGCCGATCAGTTAAGAATTTACGTAGTTGTTTTCATTCGCCATTTTTCGGATTCATTTTGAAGTTTGAGTCGAATCTAGAAACTTCGCAAAAGTTGGGATTGAATCTTCGTCAAACTTCTGGTTGTTTCGAACTGTTTCGAACTGATCTGGTCTATTCGCAACACTGATTCTGTTCACAATTCTTCATTGATGTTCTGACCATTTTGTGTCTTCAATGATGAACTGATCTAGATATAACTAAACTTGATTTCATTTGTTAACATTCATACTGATAGACCTGTATACCTCCACCTCTAGTTCTACTTGAAGCTGGTCAATTATTTGCACCTGTATTATAATAGATTATGATTGTAATCCATCTATGACTTTGATCTCTATAACCTTTGACATTCTGTGATTCCAGATACCACCTATCAGATTGTTGAGTATATGTGTGAATTATCTAGTGATTTGAGGAATAGATCTTAGTGGCTTCATTGATTCACAAGAAAATACACTTCATTCACTATCACAACTGCTCCCATTGTTTCTTCATTTGAGGATAACACTTCTTAATTTTTCATTGTGTATGGAGTTGGCTAAAATCAAAGCACATTTAACAGCCTGAGTTCTGACCATTCTGCACATGTATTTGACCTCTCATATACTGATCATGATCAGAGGGACAGTATAATGAATGTTTTGGTGTCCTAGATACTGTGGTATCAAAGTAAATATATGTCAAATTGATCTTTGAGATATCGCATCTTTAAATATTTTAGATATCAGCCAAGGACATACATAACAATTCTGAGAGGCAACTGGTAGAATTAGTTCAACTGCTACCAGAGATATTAGATGCAAAGGAAACATTTTAAAAACAGATTGTAGATTGGAAGAACTCCTATTTTCATGAATCTGTTGGTCTGTTCCAGTTCAAGGTACTTATAGTAGATTTCTTCTGCTTTCAAATTATAGATCAATTATTGATCTGAATATCTTAAAGGTTTTTGTTTGAAATATTACATATAGGATATAAACCATATATATTTCAAGCAATCATAATATGCTCTGGATAGTCATCTATCCAAGGGACTCAAGGTGGAAAGTATCTTCTCGAACAACTATGTGTCTAATCTTATTTAAAGTCTGACCCAGAAACATCAACCTCTAAAATTACTGACAGAATTGTATGGAAAGTATTATATCAAACACCATAAAAATATATAGTATATTTTGGAAGACATGATATTAGTGTAATGAGAATTCAGATATTCTTCCTCAGACTTGGAAGTATATTTTTTGTTTATTGTCAATAGTTATATTCAAGGGTCAGATCTGTTCATCACCTGGATGATTGTCAGATGGATCATATCAGGTACGGTAATTATATATACAATAGTTTCAACACTGGATAGAAGTACATGACTATCCCACCACCAATCACTGATATCCATCTTATTGAAAATATGACACCCACTTTATCTGCCTGATCCACCAAATTGAACTCCATATATTTTACATATTGAAACTGTGTCAAAAGAAATCTGATTCACCTGAAAATATTTCAACATTACAATGTACTAAATATTGTAATTGATATGCTTGGCCACAATTTGAACCATATCTAAAGTTGATACAATGGCAGAGTTCCTACAATTTGTGATCAGTTTGGAAACATTTGATACTGTAATTATCAAACCCATATTCCAGGTGCTAATTAATCCATGCTTTGGAGTTCTAGCTCAACTATTGGACCTACTCAAAGTTACAAGCACAATGGAAATAATGGTAGGATTTTATTTATTCAGGTATATACAGTCACTATGCAAAGGTTTTGGTGATTCAGTCCATGTACCCCCTCACAAACATACTCTCCAGCAACCAAAATCAATATCACATACCAATCAATGATGATACAGTCTTCGAACCAAAAATAAAACGTGTCTAGATACTTGTGAGGATATCTGTGTAAGGAGAACAAATATCGAATAGAATTACATACTCAGTACCTTTTATAACATCCCTTAGTATCTATTCCAGCAGCCTCCCTGCCAGGCATGCTTTTCCACAGTTTCACAAAGTATGCCTTCGGTATTGCCGACCAGATCTCGGACAGGACTTCAGTCAACATTGCTTTCACTTCATCTGGACCTCCTTTGGTATTTCTAGTATTTGGGTATTTCTGATGAAGCCTACACTTGAGCTCCACCCTGACATACTCAATGCAGTTGAGGTCTGGAGAATAGTGTGGCCAGTTATCTACCTGAATATTGTATTTCTCAAAAACATCCATAACCACAGCTGCTTTGTGTATTGGAGTATTGTCCTGCTGGAAGATAGGATCCCCTAGGGTGCCATGGACATGCTTGAGAACTGGATAAAGAAGGTACTCGAGTATCTTGATATAGATACCATTGCGAACCGATTTGACAATAAGAGGACAGAAGGTTCTACGGTTCGTACCCCAAAAACAATCTCAGACCATCATGGAAACCCCTTTGCCCTTTCGTTTTGGTGCGATGAAGTATTTAAACCACTTTTCAGGAGGTGGTTGAAATACCTGCATTTGCTACCCTGAATCACTCTACTCCACTGCATATTGATCTCTCCAATTAATAACTTCACACTGCTCATGTATCCAATCCTTGTATTTAAGTACCTGTTATTCGCTTTGGAGTATGTATTTATAGTCAGGCTTTGATTTTTATACTGCTAGTCACTTCATATAGTTGTTCTGGTACAGATACCAATCAATGGTTGACAGTTATACATTTGGTGTATGCATATCATGTAATTTAGCTTGTATTATTGGTCTGTCTTTTATGACTGCTCGCATGATAGATCTCGGTTGCCCTCAAGTCAAAATACATATTCTGTTACTTTGTGAGTTGTTTTCAAGGGATTGGCGGTCATTAGAACAAGCAATAAAATTGCAGACTGTTGACCAAGGTTGCCCTGTAATGAGGCTAATCGCTGCAAAAGAGTATTGTTGGCAATATAGGATCGTTCCTAGAATTAGTTAAGTTTTCTTTTCTTTCACATGTTTTTGAATGTTAGAGATAGGGACATTAATGTTTTATTTTATTTATTAATTATACAGCATGCAGCCTGCAGGCTATGGCAGGTAAAGTACAAACAAATAACTATGAACGAGCACAACAAATGAAACCGAACAAAGGAAAAACGAAAAACCGCTGCCTAGATAGTACCGCTCCGCAGCCTCTTGTCACCCCTGCTCTAGTTACAAAGAAGTATTCAACAAATCATAGTGGTCTATAATAAACTTCGTACAATTGTGAATAATTTGTCAGTTTCATTCTGTCTGGTCCTGCATATCATGCAGGTTTTTCACCTGGAATTTACCCTCCTCTACCTTTCCACTTTCACCTGCACTCATTCTATCCAACCACACCCCCCTTTTCCAATAATTCATCATGCCCCTCATCATCCTCACCACTCTCACTCTGATATTCCTCCACCTCATTGTTGACAGTTTCCTGATCTACAATCTGATTGTGACCCTGCCCAAGGTGTTCATCATCATGTAATTGGCCCAGGTACCACATTCGTATTGCTATATGAGTGTCGTACAGAAAATATTTCAAAAGTTGCATTGCTTTGTCGGTATATAGAAGAGATTTCCAGAGATATTGTGGGTGAACCACTCCAATATCTTTCCGCATGGTTTGTCTTTCACGTTGATAGAAGGGACATCTCAAAAGAAGATATTCTGGTAACTGGGGACCGCTATAGGGATATGGACAGTGGGGGGAATCAACAGAGTTCGTTGGTATTTTGTATAGGTAACTGTGAAAGAAACCATGACCTGTTCGTGATTGTGTGACAGTTGAGGTAAACTGGCAGTTACCACAGGTGAAGATGTGCTCCAGTTTGATTCCGAAAGTTCCAACATAGTTATTTCCCTTTGTTGGGTGTAACATCCACCACTCACATTGTTCCTGTATTTTAGCTGCTCGGGTAATCTTCTTGAGGTAGGATCAGGAGGTATGATAGTAGATAGGTAGTTTTTTGAGAGTAGCCTTGTTTGCCAACATATTGGCAAGTTCGTTTCCAAGTAGATCTGTATGGCCACAAATCCATTGTACTGAGATCGTAGTTTTCAGTACGTGGATGTTGTTGGTGATATTGGAGAGTACCAGGGAAGTGGACTGTCCAGGGACTGGTTTGAAAGTATTGAGATGTTGTATGGCAGCTTGATTGTCTGTGAAGATCTATATGTTTCTTTTAGTAAGGTTATCACGTTGAAATATCTGAAAGTATTTCTGTATGGCTTTAAGAATTCCAAGTAATTCGGCATCATTAACTTCTTGTTGATGGTCCATTTGGTAGGTCACTTCCATGACTGCTTCCCCTTTCATTTCTACATCAGTTCCTTTCCCTATGTTTTCCTTCAATATTGATCCATCCGTTTAACAAACAATATTGCGATTATCTCTTTGAAATATTCTGTACTGTATTTCATGCGCTTTGGCTTCCTTTTCTTTTGAGAGGGGTCTAATAGGCGTTTTGACTCTGCTTTCGATTCATAGTTGACAGGCAGTGGTAGAGTAGGTTTCAATCTCCAAGCTGTTTGAGATCTATAGACTGAGGTTATGTAACATTTGGATGAGATGTGTTTCAAATATTCTGTTATTATGTTGCATGCTATCCTGTGGAATCCAGGGTCCATTTGTTTCACTGGATTCAGGAGATTCATAAAATGGAGGGAACATCAATAAACAATGTTGTCAGATTGGTTACATTTCAGGAAATATAAGTATTCAAATTGCTTATTTTCTCTGCATGTGACAAGTCATACAGCTACCAGACAGAGGGCAGATTCATTGTGAAGAGCTTTTGTTGGTGATGTATGGAAGGCTCCTATTCGACAATGTAGGGCTGTATTCTGAAGTGGCTCAAAACTCTGTTGATATGTTGGTTGCCCGTTCCACCACATATCGGCCCCAAAGTCGCAAACAGATATAACACATGCATTGAATAGTTGGCGGACTGCTCTAATAGTTAATCCTGATTCTATATTGGCTAGTAAGTTGAGGGCTCCAAGGGCTCTTTTGTCACTTGTGGCCTTCAGCATAACCTGGTTTTTGAAGTTGATTTTCCTGTCAAACCAAATCCCAATCCACATTCCTACGTCCGGACTGATACCCTTTGTACCAGGGGAAATGGTTTTGCAATTTGGTCAGGTAATCTTTCCATCATCTGTGATATCACCATTTGGTTTATTTTCGAAATGCATCATCTCTGACTTTCAGTCGTCAATTCCTTCAATATTGTTTTCAACCCATTTGAAAGCTGTTCATGCAGCTGTTTCCAGGTAATGGGTATTATAGGCTTATGATTTGCTTTGAACTACAATCGCAATATCGTCAATGTAGTCTGTAGTCCAGAACATGGGATTGTTGGTTACAAGTTTGTAGAAGTGAGGACTGAGATACAGGAGGAACATAATTGGTGATTCAGGTAATCCTTAAGGGATTGCTGTTCGGACAGGACTCAGATCTTCCTTTCTTCCATCAAATACCAGTACTCTTGTGCAGTTGGATAAGAAGTGTTCCACAATAAAATTGATATTGGAAAACCCAGTTGTCATACGGTTGGGAGGAGGTGGTCTTTGGATATATTGTCATATGCACTACATACATCCATAAATAGGGCAGTGGTGATTTCTTTTGCTTGCTTTCCTTGTTCAATTTCATATGTAAGTGCCATGGTGGTACCAATAGCAGAACTTTGTCTTCATCCCCCTATTTGGTCTTTGTGTAGTAGGTTGTATTTTTCAGTCATATATGCAAGTCGGTTTGCCATCAACTTTTCAAGGATCTTCTGAAGACAATTGAGAAGGACAACTGGTCGGTAGGTCTCAGGTATTGAATAATGAGGTTTTTCGGGTTTGGAAAAAATCACAGTCTTATCTTGTCGCAAGCAGGTGGGGTGGTATCCTGTGGTTCTGAGTAATGCAAACAGACTGTTGAATTGTTCGTTGGCGGCTAAGTAGGCATGTCAGAAACAGTGAAAGGGAAGGTCATCAGTTCCAGAGGCTTTGTATGGTGCAGAGTTAAAAATTGTTTCTTTGATTTCTGTAAGGGTAAATGTGACCCATGGCAGGATTTGTCAATTGCTGACATCAGTCAGGTGATGTACTACTGGTGGCAGAGGGAATATTGTAGATCGGAAACAGGCAGTCTATTTTTCAAAAGTAACAGCTATTATGTTGGAGAATCACAGGGGTGGTGTTCTCTGGATCTTTCTTCCTTTGGTGTAATGGAGGACAGTGAATATTTCAGTGCCTTGTTCATTTGCTAATAATTCAATCCAACTTGATATTTTGGAGGTGCAAATATTCCGGAAATATTGCTTCCGAACAGCTTTGAACTTGATATGATTACTGTCCAGGTGAGGTTTCTTCAAATGCTTCTGGGCTGAATTTATATTTGTTTAGTAGATTTTGAGTTGTTTTGAATACATTGTAAGTTGGAGGGCAAGGGTGTATTGCTTTAGTGTATCAAGAATCATATCTTGTAGCAGTTCGGCAGATTTATCAAGGTTTGATTTAGTTGGCTATTTGTATAGATAGTGCCAGACCATTTGTCAGGCATGGGAGAGTGTATTGAGTATTTTGGGGAATATGTCACAATCCGTTTTATTCCAGTTGTATCTTATCCCGAGTGTGAAATGGGAATGCAATTGTTGAAAGAAGATATTGAGATGAACAACAATCATATCAAGCTCACAACCCTACCACGATCCCTCACAAAGTCAGAGACCCGATCACATAAAGAAGCAACCACAATGGGTATTACAGTCTGTACTGAACATGAAGCAAAGTTTATTCAAGACCACAGAGTTCAACTAGATAGAAAGAAATGCAAGGCTGAATGATATGTGGTATCCCGACCAACCAATCAATGCACTAATTGTGAACAATTTGGGCATTCATACCTTCGCTGCAAACAATCTGCCATATGTAATATATGTGCTAAACCTCACACTACCACTTCCCACTCATGTGGATCATGTCCCAGCAAAGGCAAACAGTGCGATCACAATATTGTCAAATGTTTCAACTGCAAGGGAAATCACTGGACCAATGATTCCAAATGCCCAACAATAACCACCCTCCATGTTGAAGTACAAGTCAAGTTTATGAAAGACTACCCAGCCCCCATCTATGTCTAAACAACCTTCTTATTCATCAACAACAATTCGAATAATCCAATCTAATTGCAACCGTTCCTCCTTAGTCATCAATACACTTCTTGACTTTGCAGTTGGAACGGCCAACCTTCTTTTAATTCAAGAACCTGGATTCAACCCAGACAATACATTCATTACAATACACCCAGGTTTTGAGCTTCTGATACCACCTAAAAACTTAAGAAAACACAATAGGACAATTATCTATGTGGCCAAAAACAACACCTGTATCAAATGCTCCTCACGTTCCGATATTAGCCAGGATTCAGATATTCAAGTCCTTGAAATATCAACTCTCTCACTTGGACTGATCACAGTCTTCAATATTTATAATGAGTATAAAGGATCCTCTAACCTCTACACCATCCCAAGAAGCTTCACCAATATCCAATTACCGGAACAAAGTATTATTGCTGGTACTATGAATGACCATCAGATATGGTGGAATTCACAAATCAAAACATCCAAACACGCAGACAGAATTGTTCAGATCATGGAAACTAACAACTTATCCCTCCTCAATGAACCGGACACCCCAACATACTATTACCTAACTGGCAAGGGAACCTCTATTATTGACCTTGTCTTTACATCACAAGCTATCCACAACTCAGTTATAAATTGGACAGTGGATGACAATGCTTCAACTGGCTCAGACCATGCAACAATTCGATTCGATATTGTGGCAGAATCTGAACTAGTTACTGCCGACTCCAACACGACAAGATGCAATTGGAATAAAACTGATTGGGATATATTGTCCAAAACTTACAATACACTCTGCTATGACTCACGAATGGTCTGCCAATACCTATACGAACAGACAACTAAATCAAACCTTGATACATCTGCTGAACTACTATGAGACATGATTCTTGATGTAGTAAAGGCATCTACCCCTGTCCTCCAACTTACAACATATTCTAAGCACTGGTGGACACCCCAACTGAAAATCTCCTGAACAAACATGAACTGAGCTTAGAAGCAATGGAAGAAAACTGACCTGGACAGCGATTATATCAAGTTCAAAGCTGTTCGGAACAAATTCTTCCAGGATATCCACACCTCCAAAACATTAATGGGGATTGAATTATTAGCAAATACACAAGGCACTGAAATATTTACTGCCCTCTGTTACCTCAAACCAAGGAAAACCCAGAGAATACCATCCCTATCATTCTCCAACAGAACAGCAGTTACTTTTCAAGAAAAGGCTGTCCTTTTCCAATCTATAATGTTTTTTCCCCCACCAGTCGCACCTCCCCTGACTGATGTCACCAATCAACAAACCCTGTCAAGGGTCACATTTACCCCCACTGAAATCAAAGAAGTAATGTTCACCTCTTTACCACGTAAAGCTTCCAGACCTGATGGACTTCCTTTTCACTGTCTCCGACATGCCTACTTAGCAGCCACAGAAAAATTCAACAGTCTGTTTGCATTACTTGGAACTCGAGAATACCACCCCACCTGTTGGTGACAAGTAACAACTGTGACTATTCCCAAACCAGGAAAACCTGATTATTCAATACCTAAAGCCTACCAACCTGTTGCTCTTCTCAATTGCCTTGGGTAGATCCTTTAAAAGCTGATGGCAAACTGACTTGCATATATGGCTGAAAAATACTACCTACTACACAAAGATCAAATAGGGGGACAAAGACAACATTTGGCTATCGTTGCCATCATGGAACTTACACATAAGATCCACAATGAAAGAATGCAACAGAAATCACCACTGCCCTCTTTATAGATATAAGCGGCACATTTGACAAAGTATCCAAAGACTGCCTCCTCCAAATCCTACGACAACTGGGCTACCCAATATCATTTCTATTGTGGGTAGAACACTTCTTATGCAACCGCACAATGGCACTGGCATTCGATAGAAGAAAGGAAGACCTCAGTCCTGTCCGAACAGGAATCCCCCAAGGATCACCTGTATCATCAATTCTGTTTCTCCTGTATCTCAGTCCTCTCTTCTACAAACTCAAACTCACTACCCCTGCTTTTGGACCCCAAGCTACATTGATGATATTGCAATTGTGGTTCGAAGTAAATGAAAAGCATATAATGCACGTTGTCTTGAAGCCGCTGCACGTACATCTTTCAAATGTGTCGAAAACAATGCTGTACGATTTGATGACCCAAAGTCAGAGATGATGCATTTCAACAATAAGCGAAATGGCGATACCACAGATGTTGAATAGATTACCCTACCCAATGGTCAAACCATCTTCCCTGGTGCAAAGAGTATCAGCCCAGATGTAGTAAGGTGGATTGGTGTTTGGTTTGACAGGAAAATGAACTTCAAACATAATATTATGCTGAAGGCTGCAAGTGGCAAAAGAGCCCTTGGAGCCCCCCAATGACTAGCCAATACAGAAGCAGGATTAACCCCTAGCGCAGTCCGCCATCTATACAATGCAGGTGTTATACATGTTTGCGACTTCAGAGCCGAATTATGGTGGAAGGGGCAAGCAACATATCAACAGAAGTTTGATACAGTTAAGAATACAGCCGTTCACTGCATACTTCGAGCCTTTTGTACATCACCAACAATGGCCCTACCCAACGAATCTGCCCTCCCCCCAGTAACTGAACGACTTAATCACATGCGAAGAAAATATGCAATTCGAATTCTTACATTCTCTGATATGTATCCAATTCGATAACGATGTCATTTTGACGTTCCCTCCATTCTATGAAACTCCCGAGTCCAATAACACAAATGGACCCTGGATTCCGTGGGATAGCTTGTAAAAAATAACCGCAAATTTGAAACACGTCTCACCCAAATGTTATCTACTCTCAGTCCATAGATCTCAACCAGCTTGGAGATCGAAACCTACTCTACAATTGCCTGTCCACCATGGATTGAAAGCAGAGTCAAAATACATATTTGTCCCCTCTGAAAAGAAAAGGAAGCCAAAGCCCATGAAATACAGTACGCAATGTTGAAGAACTATAACCGCAATATTATTTCTTTTCCAGTCAGATCAATGTTGAAGGAAAACATAGGGGCAGGAACTGTTTTGAAAATGACAGGAGAAGCAGTCATGGAAGTGACCTACCCTATGGGCTATCAACAAGAAGTTAACAATGCTGAATTACTTTTAATTCTTCAAGCTGCACAGAAATGCTTTCAGATATGTCAAAGTAATAACCTCATCAAAAGATACATATGCATCTACACAGACAATCAAGTTGCCATACAACGTCTCAATACTTTCAAACCTGGCCCTGAACAGTCCACTTCTCTGGAACTCTCCAATATCTCCAACAATCTCCATGCACTCAAGACTACGATCACAGTACAAAGGGTTCCTGGCCATACAGATATATCTGGGAACGAACTTGCCAACAAGTTGGCCAAAAAGACCACTCTCAAAAAACCACCTATCTACTATCATACCTCCTTATCCTACTTAAAGAGGGTAATCCGATCAGCTAAAATGCAGGAATAGGGAGAGTGGTGAATGCGACACCCAGCAAAGAGAAAGAACTGTGTAGGAAATTTCCGTACCAAATCAGACCAGATCTTCACCAGTAGTAACCGCCAGTTTATCTCAACTGTCACACAATTATGAACAGACCATGGTTACTTCCGCAGTTACCTATACAAAATACCAATGAACGCTATTGACTCCCCCTACTATCCATCTCGCTATGGAGGTCCCCAGTCACCAGAACATCATCTGTTAAGATGCCCCTCATATCAATGTCAAAGACAAAGAATGCGAAAAGATATTGGAGTGTTTCACCCTCCATATCTCTGGAAGTCACTTCTATATACTGACAAAGCAATGCAACCTTTGAAATATTTTCTGCACAACACACATATAGCAACATGATGGTGGTACCTGGGCCAATTCCGTGATGATAAACACCTTGGACAGGGTAACAATTGGATTGTAGGTCAGGGTACTGTCAACAATGATGTGGAGGAACATCAGAGTGAGAGTGCACTGGATGATGAGGGGTAGGAGAAAGATTCAGAAGGGGGAAGTGTAGAGGGATAGAATGAGCGAACGAGAAAGGGGAAGGGTGGAGGAGGATAAACTCCAGGGGGAGAACCTGCATGATATACAGGATCAGGCAGAAGGAAACTGAGACACATTTCACTATTGTACGAAGTGTGTTGCAGACCACTTTGATTTCTTAAATATTTCCTTGTATCTAGAGCAGGGGTAACAGGAGGCTGTGGAGTAGTGCTACCTAGCCAGGGGTTTTTCGTTTTTTCTTTGTTCGGTTTCATTTATTTTGCTTGTTCATGGTTATTTGTTTGTACTTCACTGGCCATAGCCTGCGGACTGCATGCAGTATGATGAATAAATAAATCAATAAGTTGTATCTTGTTGTGTTGGAGTCGGTGGAAACTAGTTCAGATTCTGCGACAATATCGAATCGAATTGTTGCATGGTCTGAGCCAGTTGAAACATTGTCCTCCACTGCCCAATTTATATCTAACTCATGGATAGCTTGTAATGTAAAGGCATGGTCAATAATAGAGGTTCCCTTGCCAGTTCGGTAATAGTATATTGGGGTGTCCAGTTCATTGAGGAGTGAAAGGCTGTTAGTTTCCATGCTCTGAACAATATGGTCTGCGCGTTTGGGTGCTGTGATTTATGAATTCCACCATATATGACACGCATTCATATCACCTGCAATAATGCATCGTTTAGGCAATGAGAATTTGGTCAAACTTCTTGGGATAGTGTAGAGGTTAGAAGATCCTTCATGTTTATTAAAAATATTGAAGACTGTCATCGGTGCCATTGAGGGAGTTGTATTTCAAGGACTTGAATATCTGGATCCTGGCTGATATTAGTATGTGGGGAGCATTTGATATAGGGGTTGTTTTTGGCCACATAGGCAATTGTGCTATTGTGTTTTCTGAAGGTTTTAGATGGTAATAGAAGTTCATATCCTGGGTATATTGTACAGAATGTATTATTTGGCGTGAATCCAAATTCTTGGTGAAAAAGAAGGTCGGCTGTTCCGACTGCACAGTCATGAAGTGTATTGAAAACTGAGGAGGAACAGTTGCAATTATGTTGTATTATTCGAATTTTTGTTGCTGAATGAGAAGGTTCTTTAGGTATGGATGGGGGCTGGGTAGTCTTTCATAAACTTGGCTTATACTTCGGCATGCAGGGTAGTGATTGTTGAGCATTTGCAATCATTGGCCCGGTGATTTCCCTTGCAATTGAAACATTTAACAATGTCATGGTCGCACTGTATGCCTTTGCTGGGAGATAATCCACATGAGTGGGAAGTCGTATTGTGAGGTTTGGCACATATATTACACATGACAGGTAGTTGGCAGTGAAGGTAGGAATAGCGAAATTGTTGACAATTAGTACATTGATCGGTTGGTTAAGATACCACATGTTGTACAACCTTGGGTGTTCGTTCATATATGTAATGGTGCTACCAGATGTACTTGGCTCCCAAGTGTACTTTGCGCTTCCAAACGTACTTGTCTCTCAAGTGCACTTGGCTCCCAATCACACTTGATCTTCTCAAGTGCATTTGGGTGCTGAGGCCGGGTAAACGCCCTTTATATATAATCACCTTGCAAAGCCCTTTTTGCATGATAGCGATTATCTTCTCTATATACTGTATTCTCGTTTGGAACCTTATCTACATGTATCCACCCATACGAGGACATACATCCTTACACTATAATCGCATTTTCAGTCACCAGATTTGTTTTGCTCATGGGACTTTGTGATCTTCTTACTTTTGTAATGCGTCAAAACACGTACACAAAAACAGACAATCTACATTCAATTGCACTCCAATGCCTCCAAAGAAGTCAATTTGAGGTCAATTACGCTTCACTGATATTCGCAAAAGTGAGGAAACTCCGCAGGTATAGATGACAAGCAGCCAACAGACCTCAGTCGAAGATACTGCTGCGATTGAAGATAATCTCGATGCTGATGACCCAAATCCGAATCTTGACGACAGAGATCTTGATCCTGAGCAGGAAAATACACGCATCAGAGACGACAACGATGACGACAACTTCTCATCAATGATTACCGAAGATGATCATCTCGACATGGCCACCCAGAATCGATTGATGCTGAAGCTTCGTTTCAAGCAACAACCGCAATGCGAGCCAAATAACGTGCAGAACGCGATGCAAAATTAGCCGAACGAGCGGAATGTGCCTTGGAGAGAGAAGCAGCTTGGGAACGAGATGCTGCTAGAGAGCGAGCCGTGGAGCAGAAACATGGTAAGTCCAGAATCTTTAAGATGGTTGATCCTGAGCAATACTGCGGGGGCACCCCCGAATTGGATAACTTCATCAGTACTCTCTGTCGAAATTTTAACTCACACCAACATCATTTCCCGAACGGCGTATCGGATCAAGTCAAGTACACCTTGAATCTACTCAGCAGTTGGAGCGGCTATAAGAATCCTTCACAATGAAAAACAAAGATTGAGGACCCAGTCATATGGGCCAAAAGTTACGGAATTCGAACCACCCTGCCATGAACGATTTCAACCTCTTTGTTGAGCAACTCCAAAAGATGTACGGTGATCCCAACTGCATGCTGAACAGAGCTATGTGGGCGTACCGAGAGTTCAACCAGGGATTCTATGATCCGGACAAACTAGTACAGAAATGGGCCAATCGATTCTGTATCTTGTGGCGAGAAGCCGAATGGGACGAAGAACAGGACCCTAACAGGTTATATGAAATGGCCTGGACGAGAATCAAGCCTGGATTATGATAACGGGTTAAATACTTCTCGACAAATGGGAGGTTCGGAACCATGGACAAGCTATTCGACCGAGCAGCAGCCGCAGAATTTCAGCCTGCACCAGTGTTACACCTCATAAGCTATAAATCACCAAAGGCTATCGGAGCGGGGTCACCAATGATCACTCGACGATAGCTGCAACAGGATAGTACAAGCACCATCCCTGGATGGCAATGAACCTACACAGAATATCACTCGCACCCAACGAAATCAGATGAGCTGTCATGCAGTCAACTACACTACTGATAAGAAGTTAGAAGTGGTTATTAGGACGATGCCTTGCCGGCTCATGCCATCGATAGTACGAAGACAGCTGAGTGGCTGTATATACGAAAGCACCTGCATTTGCAGTATCGCAAATGAAGCCACTATTTCCCACATGATCGAAAAGATACCATTCGACTGGAAGCAAAGAGATCGAAAGGATACAATATGTCCGGACCACAGAAGTCCAAAGGACTGATGTCAGTAATGGTTCTATTCGTCTGAGTTAGAGATCTGAGCAGAAAGATGCGGAAGGTCCGAAAGAGCGCTGAAGGGCAGGAAGAGTATTGGAGCGAAGGGAAGGTTAGGTAGAGGAGCTCATGAGAAAAGCGTAGATAGAAGTAATTGTTAGAGCGAGAGGATAGGGTATAAAGACCTCTAGAATCTTTGGGGGTAGAAGGGCAAGCTTCTTGACGAGGAGAACAAGCCTTAACAATATACACATTGGAAAGCCAAACATCTTTGTCTTGAATCTTTATCTTTAGTGACTTTCACATCCTGAGTGAATCTTCATAACTTCCATCGCAAGCAAGTCCTGAAAGCAGTAAGGATACTACTTGTACTGGTAAACCTGGAGTGACGCTCCCAGTGTTACATTATATTGTTAGCAAAGAAACACTTCTGTTGAAGCTATCTTTCTACCCTCCAAGCGGTCAAAGGTTCTTGATGCTTATGCAGTTTTATATTCCAGATATTGGCTGCCATATTTCACAGGGAGAGTGCTGGTATCACGAACCAGACTTTGATCTTCTTACCAGCTGGGAAAAGACCTCTCTCCCTGAGGGAAGCTATCACTGTGAGCTGGTACATGAAGAAGACTACATCAAGTTAGCATTGGCAGTTACCATTCATCGATCGAAAACCGCAATCCCTCGCATACCTTAAAATAGTCATCTTGCTAGCCCTGCTCGGAACCATTATCCTCCCAGATCTGTGAATGTCCCATTCACCAGACTATAAACCTTCGTTACAGTTATAACAGGAGGCCGGTGCTAGGTTCCTTATTGATTGGGATCTTGATTTAGCTCCCTCCTTCAGAACTTGGAACATCTATAGCAGGATCTTTCGAGGGCAAGTTTGGGTCATACTCTGAGCAATGACAGATGCTGGGTCTGATACGATGATGGGGGCAGCAGTGACGTTGATATGAAGGGAAAGTGCGTTGGTAGTGGCTGGCGATAAGGGAAAAGAAGTGGTTCGTTATGAACCCATTGTGCGGAATGATATCCCTGAGTGGGTAGTCTCTTTGATAAACAGGATCGAAGCAGAATTAAACCGAATGGATGCATTGATAACCCAGACTCAAGGAAGCAACATCAAGATTAAAGAAGCATTGTCTGAGTTAGTCAGAGCATATGAAGCCCTAGTGTTTAGGCAAAATGAGATCTACAATGCTATAGCCTCAGGAGTTGATAACCTGCAGAGGGTGCAGCTGGAACATTACTCAGACATCATTGTCCAGTCCCAAGTATTCACGGCCAATGTCAGCGCTGCAATTGCCATTGCGAAGGCACAGTCTTCCGAAGCTTCTGAGGAACTACACCTGGCCCTTGGGAAACAGATACATGCCTCATCGGTAGCGTGGACCTCTATCTCCGGCATATTAGAAAAGAGGGAATGGGACCGGTAGAGGGTCGCTCTCCAAGTACATACACAGTCAGAAGAACTTATCAGTATCAAGCGAAAGGCCAACGAGGAGGCCCAGAGGGTCACAGAGCTCAAGAAGAAGGCTGACACTGAGAAGAAACAGAGAGAAAGCGATATAAGGAAGACTCGAAAAGACATGGAGAAAAAATTCCGGGAATTCACAAGGACCCTTATGACTAGGCTATCGGACGAAACCAATAAGAAATCTATCAAGTCCCTGGCAAGGTCTGTCCTTGGGCATCAAGAAGGAGATATCAAACCAAGTGTTGAGGGATTCCGTCTTCGTTACTGTATAGGCACCAAAGGAGAAAGATATTGGGTTAAAGAAGCCATTACTCCGGACCCTGAGGGAGCCCCACCACCACAAGAAGGTTCTGGTTCGGAATCCTGCCTCTCTGGCTCTGAAGAAGAAGAAGGAGGTGGTGATGGTGGTGGTGGTGGAAGAGGGAGAAGTGGTAGAGGTGGAGGAGGAGGTGGAGGTGGAGGTGGAGGAGGTGGAGAAGGAGGTGGGAGCGGGGAAAGTAATGCAGGAAGTCTACACCCAAGTCAAATACCCCTACCTTCTTCTGGCAGAACACACTATAGTACGCCACCTCCCAATCCTCGTCTACCAGCCAGATCCTCCAAGAAAGGCAAGATGAAAATATCTTCAGTCTTCAAAGGGGATGAGAAGGATTCCAAGGAAATCTATTGAAGGTGGATTCGATCAGTAGAACATTGTCTACAGTACTTCCGGGACGAATTCCACGATGATATTGACAAGTTCATATGGGTTGGAGGCCTGTTGGAAGACAAGGCTCTAGCCTGGTATGATAACCGCGAAGAAAACATGAAGAAGTTCTTCCAGGTTGATAACTGGAAGTCTTTTACCAGCACGATGGAAGAAAGATTCATCGATAAGCAAGAGGAAGAGAAGTCCCTGCGAAAGATGAATGACCTGAAGTATACTGTGGATATTGAGGACTGCCTGACGAAGATGGAAACCCTCAACTCTCGAGTATGTATCAGTGGAACCTCTTACATCTATTCCCTTAAACAAGGAATGAATGAGGAAATTCTGGATCGAATGTCAACTGCAGAGGTACCACCGAATGATGACACTGCCTTCATCGAGTTAATGAGGTGAGTGGGTGTATCATACGAAGATCGGTTGGCAGAGAAGAATAGGGCTCATCAGAATTGTGACAACTCTCAAGGCAAGAAGGGAAACAAGCGGAAGTGAGATGAGAATCAGGGGCAAGATAAGAACCAAGAAAAGAAGCCAGAGAAGGACAAAGGTTCTGATCCCAAGAAACCTCGAACAGAGAAAAAGGGACCAAAGCATATTCACTCTGATAAGGCCCAAGCCCTTAAGGGAATTCCTGAAAGTTTGCTAGAAGCAAGAGCCAAATGCAATGAATGCAAACGTTGTGGATCCTCTGAACATGATCGATAGTTCTTCTGCAAGAATCTCATCAAGGGTTCGTCTAGCAAAAAGAACAAGAAGCTCAAGGATAAGGAGGAAGCTCCGAAACAGGAGACTACAGCCTCCAGTTCGAAGGTCAGACCAAGGAACTTGGCTGACAGGACCACAGCGTCTGCAACTCACGCACCTTCGAGGAGATTGTATGAAGTAGATTCTGATGGTATGGAAATTGACGATTGAGAGACGCTGGGTTTCTTATGTCTTTTCTTAGGTTTAGGATTGCGATCTTTTCTTTCGGATATAGACACCCACAAGCTGTTATATCTTGAGTTTAGTTTTAATGAGAAACGATGACTTTCTACAACAGGGTACCTGAGGATGAGTTCAGTACTCGAAATATACTGGTCATATAGTATCCAAGTGTAAACATTTGACTACCACATTATCGAAACAATCATAAAACACCTCTACACTATAACTATCACTAGAACCTCAACCCGTTGCGGCTGGAACTGTGTCGAAAGGCAGTCCATTATAGTTTCTACACGAAAAGCCAGAAAACGTAAGGCCTCGGCCGAAGCACCTCAACCTCAACACAAGAAAGCGAAACAGTTGCCCCCAGAACCAAAGACTGGTTCAAGACCCACAGTACACATGTTTGCATCATTCAAGGACAAGAAGAACGTCCTGGTTAGGGTCCTTTTGGATACAGGGTGTGATATACCTATGATGTCAAAGCAGTGGGCTGAGACTAATGGTGTTCCATTGGTCACTCGAACAGAACCAAAGTCAGTTGAGAATTTCAATGGCGAGATTGTAGAAGGAGCAGGATGGCAGTATACCTTTCCAGTTACTCTTCGATACGAAAACCATTATACCAAAGAAACCTTCGAAATCGGACCTATAGAATCAGCAACTGATATCATGTTACCTTACTGGTGGATCGTCAAGCATGGAGCATTCAGAGGAATCACTGCAGAAGGTGATAAGCTCCAATTCACATCGAAGCATTGCCATCAGCATTGTATCAAGGCAGCAGTTAGCTCCTTCATGATTGAATATGACGATAGCATCCTCAAGTTTGATACTGATCCACGGTAGATTGGAGTAATTGGGTCTATTCATATCAATGCAGCAGGTGAAATGGAGATCGATTGGGTCGAACGAATTTCATGGTAGTATCGAGACTTTCAGTCAGTTTATAATGGGGAAACAGCCAACGCTCTACCACCACATTAATCATTTGATCATGCAATAGACTGAAAAGATGGGGAGCAGCCTCCATGGAGTCCCATCTATGCTCTCTCTGAAAAAGAACTTTCGGTTCTTAAGGAGTATCTGAAGGAAATGCTCGATTCTGGCAAGATTCATCCAAGCAAGTTGCCAGCTGGAGAACCAATACTCTTCATCTCAAAAACTCATGGAAGGGGTTTAAGATTGTGTGTGGAAGACAGAGGACTCAACCATGTTACGATTATGAATCGGTATCCTTTGCCACTTATGAACGAACTTAGGGACAGAGATACTGGCTCGAAGCTTTTTACAAAGATTGACCTAAAGGCTGATTACAATCTCATTCGAATAAATCCTGGTGACGAATGGAAAACAGCATTTCGTACGAGATATGGACACTATGAATATTTGATTATACCCTTTGGATTGGAAAACGTATCAGCCTCATTCCAAAATATGATGAACAAGATCCTGAGAGATCTAATCAATCATGGAGTTGTGGTTTATATAGATGATATCCTCATCTATACCAAAGATGAAGAAGAGCATGTACGATTGACAAGAGAAGTCCTTCGTAGATTACAGGAAAACAACTTGGCTATAGTACCAGATAAGTGCAAATGGCACCAGAAACAAGTTGAATTCCTTGGTTATATCATATTGGGAGAAGGTGTCAGCATGGCAGAGGACAAGGTTGATACTATCCTGAAATGGGAAATGCCAGACTCAGTCAAGGATGTTCTGTCATTCTTAGGATTTGCCAATTTTTACCGACGCTTCATTAAGGACTTTTCGAGAATCTGCAGACCATTGACAGATCTAACCAAACAAACTGATGAACAGTTCGATTGGAAGGCAAACCCAGGCTGTCAATAGGCTTTCGATTTGTTAAAGAAGTGTTTCACCAAGGTATCAATCCTTCGCCACTTTGAACCTGAACATCCTGTGGTCATTGAGACTGACCCTAGCGAGTTCGCCTTCGGTGCTGTCCTTTCCCGAGTGATTGATGGACGATTGCACCATGTGGCCTACCACTCACGCAAGATGGATAAGGTAGAGATTAACTATGAGATCCATGATAAGGAGATGCTAGCAATAGTATCTGTCTTTAAGGAATGAAGATGTCATCTTGAAGGTGCAGCCCATCAAATCAGTATGTTTACTGATCACAAGAATCTTGAGTACTTCACTACTACTAAGATACTGAATCAGAGACAAGCTCGATGGGTACAGGAACCAGTTGGTTATGATTTCAATATATTCTACCGACCAGGCAGTGCAAATGGGAAATCAGATACGTTATCTAGGATTTCAGAGTACCGCCCTAAAAAGGGGGGAGGTAGTATCGAAGAAAATAAAAATCAACCAATACACCGCGTTTTAAGACCTGATCAGTTGGTAACATCTGAAGGGGAAACAGTTCAGGTGACAGCAGCGAAGCTACGAGGCGAACAGATAATGATTTTTTCTGCTAAGTTGCTGTCAATTCCAGTAGTCAAGTTCAATTCCTGGTTATTAGAAGCAGTGGTAGGCGCTGCAAATAATGACGTTGCATGGCAGGAAGAGTACGTTAGAGCAATGGAAGGAAGTCCAAGTCCTGATATCTCTTTCGAAAACGAAGCCCTTTATTATAAAGGCAGGCTGTAGATCCCAGATGATCTACAGTTACAAAAGCAAATACTCGAAGCAGAGCATGATTCGAAGGTAGCTGGACATATGGGACATGACAAGACAATTGAACTGGTTCGAAGAAACTTCTTTTGGCCAGAGATGGAGAAATTTATCGAGGACTATATCCGCTCATGCCCTGAATGCCAGAATAACAAAGCAGCTCGCCATGCTCACTATGGACTTCTACAACCTCTCGAATTAGCATACCGTCCATGGGATTCAATCTCGATGGATTTCATCATCGATTTACCTGTATCTGATTGTTGTTCATCGGTCTGAGTTATCATTGACAGGTTCACAAAGATGGCACACTTTATACCACTGAGGGATGGCGAAAAGAAAGCCACAGATCTGGTCATGATCTTCCTGAAAGAAGTATAGAGATTCCATGGTCTGCCTTTGAACATTGTATCAGACAGAGATTCCAGGTTTACATCTGCGTTCTGGACTTCCCTTGTTGAAACTCTCGATATTCAGCTAAAGGTGTCTTCACCATTTCATCCACAGACTGATGGTCAAACGGAAAGAGTAAACCAGACGTTATAATGCTACCTGAGTAACTACTGCAACTACGAACAAGATATCTGGTCTGTGATGTTGCCAATAGCAGAGAATGCCTAGAACAACTCACTCACCACTGTGACTGGCATGTCACCTTGCTTTGCGAATTATGGATTTGATCCTCGAACGAATTGGCCTGTTGAAGCAGAAGCAAAGAATCCGACATCAAGGAACTATGTTCGTAGGATGTCAAGTGTGCATGACCTGTGTCGAAAAGGTTGTGCGAAGGCACAAGAGACAATGGGAAGGTACCATGATAAGCGTGCTAAAGAACCTCTGAAGCATTCGGTTGGTGATCTAGTAATGCTAAATGGAAAAAACCTAAAGATCAGACGCCCATCTAGAAAGTTAGGTGCGAAGCTACATGGTCCTTTCAAGGTGCTATAAGTATTCTCACCCACTGCATTAAAACTTGAACTGCCTAAGCGCTGGCGAATCCATAATGCTTTCCATGTCTCTCTCATTGAACTCTATCGAATAGCCACTGTTCCTATCAGACCTGCACCTGAAATCGCCATCAGCGAAGAAAACGAACTAGGTTATGATGTACAAGGCTACGAATATGAAACAGGCTATGAGGTTGAAGAGATCATGGGCAGCCAGTATAGCAAGGAACGAAAGAAGGTGCTATACCTGGTCAAATGGAAAGGGAATTCAGACGAAGCAGATTGGACTGAAGAACCTTATGAGAACTTCGATGACAAGGAGTTGTTAAACGATTATCATAAGCGGAATCCCCAGGCAGCTAAGGACAAAAGGTTGTGCTAGTACCTTTTCCCCATGAAGGGTTTTTAACGGCTAGCAAAATATCTAGGAAAAGGAATTGGTTTTTGGGGTACAAGGGGTTGTATTTTTACCAAGGAGGAAAGGAGGAAAGGAGGAACTTTGAGTTTTGGGCACAAGAGATCATTTTTACCAAAGGCAACGAAGAGCAGATTAGTATGATCGTTCAGAGATGAACTCTATAAGGAGGGGAGTAGTATTACACCTCACAAGCTGTACATCACCAAAGGCCATCGGAGCGGGGTCACCAATGATCACTCGACGATAGCCACATCGGGATAGTACAAGCGCTATCCCTGGATATCATCGAAACTACACAGAATATCACTCGCACCCAACGAAATCAGATGAGCTGTCATGCAGTCAATCACACCACTGATAAGAAGTTAGAAGTAGTTATTGAGATGATGCCTTGCCAGCTCATGCCATCGATAGTGCGAAGACAGCTGAGATGCTGTATATACGAAAGCACCTGCGTTTGCAGCATAGCAAACAAAGCCTCTATGTCCCTCATGATCGAAAGGATACCATTCGACTGGAAGCAAAGAGATCGAAAGGATACGATAGGACCGGACCACAGAAGTCCGCAGGACTGATATCAGTAAGAGTTCTATTCATCTGAGTTAGAGATCTGAGCAGAAAGAGGTGGAAGGTCCGAAAGAGCGCTGAAGGGCAGGAAGAGCATTGGAGCGAAGAGAAGGTTAGGTAGAGGAGCTCATGAGAAAAGTGTAGATAGAAGTAATTGTTAGAGTGAGAGGATAGAGGTATAAAGACCTCTAGAATCTTCGAGGGTAGAAGGCAAGCTTCTTGACAAGGAGAACAAGCCTTAACAATATACGCATTGGAAAGCCAAACATCTTTGTCTTGAATCTTTATCTTTAGTGACTTTCACATCCTGAGCGAATCTTCATAACTTCCATCGCAAGCAAGTCCTGAAAGCAGTAAGGATACTGCTTGTACTGGTAAACCTGGAGTGACGCTCCCGGTATTACAGCCAGAAAGGACAAGCGGGAGACAACAACAACAACAACATCAACAGAGGCAGTCTACTGGCAGTTCCAGTGGCAATGGAGATTTTTTCAAACGAACCAACAAGGAACATAATTTCAGACCGTCAATTTCTGAGCCCACCAAGAAAACATCCAGTGAAAATACCACCGGCGGCGATGGCGGTGATAGCAACCGTTCGGAATTGCCTCCAGCACTATGGATTTCAATGGAGGTTCTCGACAACCGCATCGCCAATAAGAAGTCCATGCGCTGCGATGGCAACTACTTGGTTCCTGTATGTCCACGATACACTGGAGCCAACTTTCTGGACAGACTGAACCCCGGCGGTAGTGGCCCCGGTGGTTCTGACGGCAGCAGCCATCAAATCCAGTGACAACAGTTGTTGGGCACCCAGCAGGTGAAAAACTAGTCTTCCTCTCCTGGTACCTGGCTCAACTTGAGAGGGTAGACGAGACGGAAATGGAGTCGGAGAGGTTGGGAATGCAGGCACTCATGACGATGTTGGACAGAGTGCAGGTACACCGAATTTCATTAAAAGCAAGAGTTATTTTGTAGAGTCCCAGGGCTCACATGTTGAGTCAGTATCTGTGTGGCACTGAGTGACCTGATAGGACACATATTGTACACGAAGTGCGTGTACGAGATGTTTATGGAGAAATGCAGCTCGTACGAGCTATCATTGACTGTGGAACAACGAGTATCTTTATGATGCCCAAACTGCGAAGGCGGCTCAGCATTCAGGATGAAGCAGCATTCATCGCAACCTCCATTCTTGACGGAAGCAAGATGATATCAGCAAGAGCAAGTAGAAAGGCTACTCTCTCGGTTCAGTATTTTGAAAGCTTGGTACCGGTTGATGAATCTGATATCTTAATTGTACCAATGAAGGCATACGACTTGGTTTTGGGATTACCTTGGTTCAAGGCCCAAAATCCGGAAATCGACTGGAAGGCTGGACGACTCATGGCCTTGCGAACCCCTAGTGGACTGCAGGTCACAAATGGGAATCAGGATGGAACCCCACACCGGGATACCAGCAGAACTTTGCTGGGGCAGAAATACGGTGGTAAGCCTCCGGATATTTGTTTCCTTGGAGCAATCGCATTCAACGATCTCCTTGAAGGCCATGAGATCAATGAAGCATTTGTCCTACAGTTTGGAGAGGATATCGGGCTGCTGAGAGCATCATTATGCAGTGGGATCTCAGGTGAAAAATTCCGATGCTGGATAGACGATCAGGGAGCATCGGCGGTAGTTACGGCAGAAGAGTTACCAACAATGCGGAGCTTGAATGACTGCTACCGTCTCGCTGAGTCACGAAGGGAGTACCAGACGATGGGGGATTTTCCATCGAGGATAACTCGTTATGACGAGGGCTCCTGGATTGCACAACCTTCACTTCCATTCTCATAAGAACTTAGTACTAACGAGTATAGATTGAGCTGCACCTGAGATACTGCCTACAAATGATGGCAGCCATATCCCCGCCAACTATCAAAAATCTGTGGAGGTCTTCAGAAAGGTCAAGGTAGAGACGCTGCTACCGCACCGGCCAATTGACCATGTGATCGATCTGGAACCCGGGCACAAGCTACCATATGGACGTATCTACAACCTGTTGCAGTTTGAGTTGAGAACTCTAAAGGCCTACATCAAGACAAATCTGGCCAATAGTTTTATCCAGTGGTCCATCGTGATAAAAAACCATGTTGCACCCAGGGCGTACCTAGGTCTAGGGCGTATTGGACACTTCAATCGAAACCTCTTGAGTCTCGTCATACTCTGGCAGTGCGCTGGCACTTTAGACCCAGCATTTGTGTCCGGATACACTTACATACTCAGCATTTGCATCCATACACACTTATAAACAGAACATTTATTTCCAAACGCAGCACACTGTACAGTCGCAGCCTTGATTCATCAGGGCAGTCAATTGATTACTTAAAGTCACACTTGATTCACTAATTTATTGCTAACTATATACAAATAATCATGCCGTGCTGGCTATACGCAATCGTACCGTGCTGGCTACATGCAATCGTACCGTTCTGGCTACACACGATTGTACCGTGTGGACTACCCGTGATTGTACCGTACTGGCTACATACGATTGTACCTTGCTGGCTACATGCAATCGTGCTGTGCTGACTACACGTGATCATGCTGTGCTGGCTATATGCGATCCTGCTGTGCTGACTGTTAACTATCTTAACGCGATCAAATCATGCTGACTCTGAACTTACTGAATGTGATCGAACTATACTGGCTTACCGCTAACAGGAGATGATCCAACTGGACTAACTCTCAACTGACTAAATAGGATCAAATCAGACTGACTTTCAACTGACTGCAAATGATCAATAAAGACCGACTAGTTACCTGAATTAAAATTATGTGTACATCTGTTAGCATTACAAATAAAGAGAATAACTGTGTGAGAGAGATAAAAAAGTACCATAGAATTGAACTTAGAACTTAAAACTTAGAACTTAAAGTGCAAATTTGATTGAAAGTAAGGGGGGAAAAGGGTCAGATAATATATGAAGGGCACTTACCCGGCCTCGGCTGCCAAGTGCACTTAGGAGGCCAAGTGCGAGCCAAGTGCACTTAGGAGGCCAAGTGCACTTA